>VZSE01000026.1:188421-226661 GCA_013398275.1 Promerops cafer
AGTCCATCTTGTCGCCCGGAGGAGTTGGAGCGAGCCGGGAGCCGGCGGAGGGCTCGGAGCCGGCTCCGGGGGCTGCCGCGGGGGTCGCAGCCCGCCAGCCAGTGGCTCTTCTGCCGTGTGCGCTTCTGGCAGCCTCCGCAAGCCCCAGCCTGGCCCCGAAGCCCTGTGGCCCCCAAGCTGCTCTGCTCACCCTCCCGCTGGCGTGCACAGGGGTTTAGATCGGGTTTTATTTACTTACGTCCCCTGTGAGACACCCACCAGCATGTGGCCAGGGCAGACCAGAGACTGGGCGACTGCGTGGTGGAAATAATCCTTATTTTTGGTGTGGGGAATGCCAGGACATGGGGGTAACTTGGCAAGCAGGTGGTCTCTGCACATCCTGCCCCAGCTGGGTGACGGAGCATGGGTCAGTGTGTGTGGCTGGGGGTCCTGTCCCAGACCTGTGACCACGTGGGCGCGCCGAGGCCAAGCTGGTGTCTAACTCAGGAAATGGTCAGAAGTGGTGCTTGCAAGGATTTGCTCTCACTGGGTGAAAGCTTTACCCTGAAATTCTTACGGATTATCCGTGGCCAGGTGCAACAGCTCACTCGTAGCATTGCAGCAGCAGCACAGGGTGGAAATAAAAGCTTATTTAAAAGTAAGAAATAGGTGTGCAAAGCCAGAATTAATTTTGTTAATCCAAGAGGCTCTGCTGAGCGCCTCAGTACCCACCTGGGAGGGAGCACTGGGTGGTTGACAGCTCCTCTGAGGTCCTGGAGTGCCACAGTGCTGCAGAGACTCCGTACTGAGGGATGTGCCTGGGATGCACAGCAGGGCTGGGCTGAAGTGGTGATTTACAAATGTCGGGCCCTTGCACTTATCCCCTTGAGGAGATGATGCTGTGGGGTGGAGAGAGGGCTCATTTTGAGCCACTGTGAGTCCATCGTGGTGTCCAGGTGTCAAAGGGAGAGGTTGGATGTGTTGGCTTTGCCCCAGCAGGTCCTGGGCAGTGGCAGTAGCTGGGTCCTCTTACAAATGGTTTGGGTTGGAGGGACCTTAAAGCCCATCTCGTCCCACCCTCTGCCACAGGCAGGGACACCTTCCACTATCCCAGGTTGCTCCAAGCCCTGTCCAACCTGGCCTTGGACACTTCCAGGGATGGGGCAGCCACAGCTGCTCTGGGCACCCTGTGCCAGGGCCTGCCCACCCTCCCAGGGAAGAATTTCCTCCTCACATCCCATCTAAATGTGCCCTCTGTGAGTGGGAAGCCATTCCCCCTTGTCCTGTCACTTCAAGACCCTTGTGAGAAGTCCCTCTCCAGCTTTCTGCACCTTTGCAAGAGGGAGATCCCAAGCTGAGAAGCTACTTAAAAATCAGAGGTGATGAGCTGCTCTTTAAAATACAAGCTCAGCTCATCCATGAGTCTTGAATCTTTATTTTTTTCTAATAAGGTTCTTTCTGACCCTTGCATTTCTCATCCTAGGACAGAGGTGTGTGTACATGTATATTTATCCTGTTGATGTTCTGGATAAAAACACACCCTTGACTTGTGCCCAGCAAAGCAAAAACCATCTCCCCGTCAAACTCACAAAAGCGGCACAAAATGCAGCTTTCACCTGAGATCCTGATTCACCCACCGTCGTTTGTCTGCATCCATTTTTAATATGTCCCCTCCAAAGGCAGAAATGCATGTACAGCAATCGTGTCAGCTGAGTTACATGGAAAAAAAAAGGCTTTTAAATGGATGTCTTTAAAGTGATGCCTGTTCCAAGGCCAATAAAAGGCTTTGCTGCTGCATGGAGGGTTGGTCTGCTGCCCAGAGGAGTCCAAGATGGGATTTGCAGGAGCAGGAGTGGAAACTTCAGCCCCAAATAATGTGTGGAGATGTTCACCACAATTAAAAAAAAAAAAATCTCATTGGTGTTGTCTGTTAACACCCATCAGTGGCTGAAGCATAAGGATGCAGAATCCAGCAGTGTCATGGAAGTTTAATGTGATCAACTAAAATATAATTAACAGCCAATTATTTCAGTGGGAATGGTAGTTTTCATCAGTTGGTCTGGGAAATGTTTAAATTGCATTAATTTCATCTCTGCCCACTTGCAGCAGATTTGGAATGAGTGATGGGGCTTGTCCATGCAAGGCAATGCCTCCTTCTCCTCTGGGTAGTCAGGAATTACAGAAGGCACCCAATTCTCCCCCACGCCCCCCCAAAAAAAAGGTTAAAAAGAGGAGAGAAAATTTTAAAGGGACAAAAATACTGGGGGGAAAGTGCTGTGGTAGCTTTTTACATTGAGGTTGTTGCATTTCGGAGGCGATTCCTAATGGCAGATTTAACTTTGCACCCTGATAAAGTGACGCTTGCAAGGGGGAACTGCAAAAAAAAAGCCTTTAAAAAAATATTCTCTTCTTCTGATTGCTTTTGCATCACGTTGGGGGCTGTGTGGAGTCCCTTGTGAGCAGCACTGAGCCCTGGTCCCTGCTAGAGAGGGCTGATGCTCACTTCAAACTCCTTTGCAGCTTCAAGCAGAGGCACAGCTCCATCCAGCTCATAGGAATCCCATGGAAATCCTCCCTCATCCATCTGTATGTGGAAGAAACAGAGGCTGAACTGAGGTTTCTGAATAATTGACCCCATTTTCCCAGCTATTGGAACTTTTCTGTAACATCACCAAGAGCTGCCTGCAAATGGGGCGTTTCGGGTCATTTATTTAGGTATTTAAACTTGGCAGAGCAACGGGGGTTTTCTCCCCCCTGTTTTAAAATGAAGCTAAAATTTCCCTTTCAAGCTGAGTCTCTTTATGCAAATTAGGCCAATAACGTGGGATTCCTCCATAGGACCCTTGTGAGCAGGAGGTGCTGGAAAGTTGGGATGGAAGCTTGGAGGAGAGTGATGGAGAGCAGATGTTCTGTGCTGGGGGGAAAGTGCTTTGAGGGGGAAGATTGGTGTGATTTTGGTGGGCAGAATACCAGAGGAAGCACTGGAGTGATGGAGATCCTGTGCACAAGTGGGTGTCATTACAGGTGTGTGCCCAGAGAAGCTGTGGCTGCCCCATCCTGGAAGTGTCCAAGGCCAGGTTGGACAGGGCTTGGAGCAGCCTGGGATAGTGGAAGGTGTCCCTGCCTGTGGCAGGGGTGAAACAAGATGAGCTTTAAGCTCCCCTCCAAGCCAAACGAGTTTGTGATTCCATGACATTGGCAGGAGCCCCGAGAGGGAGTTGGAAAGAGGGATTTCCCTATCAAACCCTGGCTGCATGGATTGTGCTTTCCAATTTTATGTATATATATTTAAACTGGATTTGGCTTTGCCATATATATAATAATATATATGTAGCAAATATAACTATATATTGCAAAGCATAATCCTTTTTTTCTTTTTATATACATATACGTATGTCTGTCTCAAATTATATGTCTAAAAAAGCAAGAATTTGGGATATATGGCTGATCAATAATTCAGGTTCTCCATAGGCTTTGGCTTGCAGCCAGCAGCGTGGGGAGCATGGTGCTGCATGCTTCTCTCCAGATTACATCTGTAGCTTCTCACAGATCTCAGATTTTAATCCTTCAGCAGTTTCTGCCTGGATCACGAGCCGAGTACTAAGTGGGGATGAAATTCCCTTGTTGACTGTTTGGGAGGAGATGCTTTTAGGTTTTGTCAGTGTTTCTAACCGTGACCAGAGGAGATCAGTGCATTTTTGGAGACCTGCACTGGGCAGTGCATTACAGCAGCTTGGGCCATGCCCAAGGACCCCTCTGGAATTCTTTGCTGCAGAATTCCCCCTGGACTGTCTGTTCTTGGTCTTGTTTCCCCTCTCCCTTTCCCAGATCACTTCCTGCTGTGTGGGGATTTTCTTGGTTCCCACCAAAATGCTGCAATTTGCAGGAATCCATCGGGATCAGTCAACCCTGTGCAAGCTGCCCTGCCTCCATCCTCATATGCTGGTTAATTTTTTTCCCAGGAATAGCCCTTGGTGAAGAGGCATGTAAGGAAAGGTGAAAATGAGTTATCAGTGGGGGGAAAAAAAAGCAATTTGTTGCAGCCAGGGGTATTTTGTGGGGCTGCAGAGAGCTTTCTGTGGCTGGTGAAGGCACTTGGTGGGTTTTGCACACTAAATACTCCACTATGTGTGAGCCCTTCACATCCTCTCAGGGTTCCCAGAGGCTGGAGGGGACATGCTGCATTTCTCCCATCCCTGGGGAGGATTTTGTTGGCCTTGGCCACCTCCAGTTCTTGCTTTTTGCACGGATTTCAAGAAAGCACTTCGGGCTGCACCAAACCGTCCAGCCCGGAGCTCGACTGTTCCTCATTAGTGACTTTATTGCTAAATAATTTACAGAGTGGGGCCTTGCCAGTTTTCATTCGGGAAGCATTTCAAGTATGTGCAGCAGATTTTATGCCTTCCTGGCGCAGCTGCCGGGGGGAGCTGCCTCTCCCTGTCCTGCCGCCGGCGTCACCTCCTGGCCTCGCTCCGCGAGCAGGGCCGGACAGGAAGCGGCCCAGGCACGTGCAGAGGGACCCGAGGAAGAATAAGGGGGAAGATCCCTGTGTTCCATGTCCATCTGGTGTCCTCCAGGCTCACGGCTACACGGGAAAGGACTCAGCCATGGTGGTTTGGAGAGGAGATGTTTGGGTTTAATTTCTGTTTCATTTTTTTGGTAACTGTGAGGTGTGTGCTGGTGGGGTCGGTTTTTCTCCCCGTGTCCATGATGCCAACCCAAGAGGATGTGGATGTCCCCTCCCTGGAAGTGTTCAAGTCCAGGCTGGACTTAGAGCAGCCTGGTCTAGTGGAAAGTACCCCTGCCTATAGCAGGAGGTGGGACTGGATAGTCTTTAAGGTGCCTTCCAATCCAAACCATCCCATGATTCCATGAAATCAGTAAGCCAATTTGGGATGTGAAAGGGCTTTTCTCCACCTGTTTTTAAAGGGGAGGGGATGCAAAGCCAGACTCGGAGGGAGGATTGCAGCAGCACCTGCACAGCCGGAAGGTGTTTTGCAGGATGAGGGTGATGGGTGCAATGTGGAAATAGCAGAAAAGCACTTTATTACACTAAACAGTGGGTCTGCACTGCTGTGGGAAATGAAGTGCTGGAGCTTTCCTCCAGTGCCTGCTATGGAGGGGATCCTGACTGGGTTCTGTCAGGATGCTCCTGCAGTGTAGCTGCTTGAAGGAGTGAGCAGTCACTGGGTGTAAATCTGCAAAATTCAGGATTTGGGGCTGTAGATGGAAGCGTGATCTTCCCTTTTCCAGTCTCACGGTGGTTTTGTTGAGTGTGCCCTGAGCATGTGGGTGGCTGGAGGCAGAGCTGAGATGTGTGGGAGCTCAGGAGACTCTCTTGGAGCCCAGCCCTGTCAGTGAGTGATTTGGATAGGAAAGTCCTTCTTGGTTTCTTCTTACTATCACTATTACATATTAACATCTATTTTTACTTTTTTTAATGCAAAAGCCATCACCCAGTGGAGGCTCTGGTGCCTTCCCACCACATCCATCCTGCTCCTTCTCCAGTGCCAGCGTGGTGCAGGTTTTAGGCTGTGCAGAGCAGTTTTGCCAGCAGGGAGGGGCCTCCCAGCAGCATTTCCCCGCGGTTTGTTCCCAGCGGGGCCGTGCCCGAGCCCTCACTCACTTCCTCGCATTGTGTCTCTTCTTCCTCCAGCGCTGCTGCGGGAGGAGGTGGCCCAGCTGCAGGAGGAGGTCCACCTGCTCCGGCAAATGAAGGAAATGCTGACGAAGGACCTGGAGGAGACACACGGCAGCAAGTCCCCGGAGGTGCTCTCGGCCACCGAGCTGAAGGTGCAGCTGGCGCAGAAGGAGCAGGAGCTGGCGCGTGCCAAGGAGGCTCTGCAGGGTAAGGGCTGCTCCTCCCTCTGCTGCACCTCTCCCCGGCACCCTCAGCTTTCAAAGTGTTTGTTCGTGAGGAAAGGAAAAGCCATCCTTTTCACTTGGACTCTGCTGAGTGCATTCCCCAGGCGCTCCTGGTGGGGGTTTGGTGTCCCTGGGACACCCCTGCTCTCCTGCCCCGGCAAGGGCAGCTGGAGCTGGGGAGGACTGGGGCGCAGCAGTGGGCTGGGAAATGGGATGTGAGGGCTGATTGCAGCACTGCAAAGGAATTCCTCCACAGCTGTGGAGTAGAGCCAAGGCAGCAGCTGAAATGCAGCTGGTGATGGGGTTTGGGTTGGATTTGAGTCCCTCAAACTTGCAGGAGGGAAGCTGCAAGTTTCCTGGTGACTGCAACTTTCCTTGTCCCGTATGGGATTACCTCCAGGTGACATGCAGGGTCTCCTCCTTCCTTCATGCCTGCCTTTGGGGGTTTTTGTGGCAGCTGGGGCTGTGCTCTCCCTTCCTTACCAGCACAGCAATCCCCAGGACTGGGCTGTGTGGAGGAGAATACAACACTGCAGCTTTTCCACTCTAAAACCAAGCTGACAATAAATCCAGGCAGGATGGTTTGTTAGCTGGAGCTGGGGAAGGCTCCAACGCGTCAAGGCCTGGCAGCGCCGTGGCTCTAAATATCATCTCAAATCCCCAGCATACCGAGTATAACTTGCACTTGTCAGCTCGTGTTTGCGGATTATGAGGAGAAGCTGTCAAAAGTTTTCAGGCTCAGAGGCTGAGCAGCACGTGGGGAGCTGTGGGGCCTCTGCATCTCCCCCTGTCCAGGATGCCAAGATGCTCGGAGGCGCAGGAAATTGGGCTGAGTCAGTATTTGGGGAAAGGACTTCAGAAAATCTTGTCATCACTCTCTGATGTAGAAAAACATCTCTATATATCAGCAACAGCCAAAATACCTCCAAAATCCTGCCTCCCCCCACACCACCAGTGCAGCCTCAGGCAGCAGGAAATGCTCTGGGTTTATAGAACTGTAATTGGAGGAGAAAAACCTTGATTAGGGCATATTTGCTCCACGTGGATGGGGCAGGGGGGGAAGTGCTGATAAATGCAAAATGCAGAAAAGCGTAACTGTTATAATACTGGTTACAAAACAAATAAGAGTAAGAAGTCATCTCAGAAGCTACAGTGAGGTCATATGTGCTTCTGTGGAGGATAGTCCAGAGAAAAAGTGAGTTTGGCTTGAAAATTGTGAGTATTTAAGGAATAGAATGTTGGGGTTTTATTGGGCTTTTATTTACCAGTATTCAAGCCTCTGAGCTTGGTTTTCCAGGACTTCTCTGCAGGTGTGGTGGCTAGGAAGAGACAGTCTCAGTTGGAACTTGGATGGGCACATAGCAAGAAGCTTTTTTTCAATTGATGCTCCTTCCCTGTCCTGCAATATTGAGAAGCTTTTGTGGTTTTTGGGAAAGTTGTCCGGGCTGGATCTGGGCTGGAGGCTCTGGGCAGCCGAGCAGGCTTGGCAACAGTGACTGAGATGGATAACTTGAAAACGAGATCAGCAGCTGGAGGGGAAAAAAAATCCTTTTTCCTTTCTGTGAAAAATTGTCCAGAGAGAAACGTAGCCAAAAATGGAGGAAAAACAGCGCCTGGTGGCTGGTTCTGCCAGGGGAGACACACTGGGGAAGTCATGGCTCTGTAGTAAGGAACTGTGGGATAAGGCTGTGCCAGGAGCACAGGGAAACTTGGCCACGCTGTCCTGTAGTTCAGGGATCTGTGTCAGTTGTGTCCTGCAGCCAGAGCATCTCCCAAGAGCAGCTCCTCCTCCCAGCCTGCATTCCTGCATCCCCAGTCCCACATCCTCGCCAAAGGCTGCCCCGCATCCAGCAGCATCGGCTGCAGCATCCCTGTGCCTGCAGCAGCCCACAATCCATGGTGGGTCCTGTGGAATGTCATTAGCAGATAAATTATATGGAAATCTGTCATCGTTGCTGGCTCTGAGCCTGGGAGTGCAGCACAGCTGGTTCAGATGGATCTTGGCTCGCTGGGCCTTGCTGCGGAGGGAAGCAGAGAGGGTTTGCTGGTCGGGTTTGCTTTTGGGGGCTCCAGCAGTTTTTGAGAGCCTTTATTTTGCACAACCACACAAGGTTTGGTTTGTGATGGTCTCCATGGAGGGTGAGTTCATTGTCCCCCTTTGGAGGTGCATTTCCAGCCCTTCCCAACAGCATTTGGGACAGGGATAAAGCTGATAAGCCTGTGCTGCATCTTCCCTGTGCCATGCTAACAAGTCCTTGCTGTGGAGGGTAGGAGCAGGGATCTGGCCCAGCCCAGGGTACTCTGCAAGAGCAACTCGACCAGTTTCTTTATTTCTGTCAGCATGTGCTTTGTGCATCTTTATTCCACTTTTTCCTGGGCTAATTCCATCTCTTGCACTTTTTTTAATCCATTAACATCCAATTAAAATCCCATGGTGCTACATCCTACTGCCCTCTCCACCTCTGCCATGGCTGGGACTCTGAATTGTGCTTCCAGCGTTGGTGCAGTTATTCCTTCCCCCATCCTGGCTGGCAAGGTGTGGATGTGGTCTGGATTTCTGCTGTGGAAGTCCCTCATGGGAGAAGTTGTAGACAGCTTTATTACTGCTGGTCCTGCTGTGGCAGGGACCGTGCCCAAGCGCCTGAGGGACTTGAGGAGCCTCTTGGCTGGGTGACATCCATGAGCATGTGGGCTAATGGCAGAAACCCCATTTCTGGGAAGGTTCAGCCAATATGCTGGAGCTTGCCTGCGGGATTATCACGCGGAGAGCAAACCTGGTTTCTGTTCCCTTTTTGAGTGCCAGGGTGGAAACCTCAGGCTGGCTGTCCCTGCTGCTTGGAAAGGCATGAACCAGCTTCATGTCTGTTCCACAAATGGGTTGTAGCCTGGTTTTCTTCCTCCCTCACCTTCAGCTCAAAGCTGTGACTCCTCAGGAATAGTGTTTGGGCTGGGGAAAGCCTCCTACAGAGATCCACAGCACCCTCAACTTGCTGCAGCGAGGGGGTGGGTAGCAAAGAAATGGGTGGACGAGTGTCCCAGTAGGTGGATGACCCAGAAGATGGGGGTTGCATCCAATGGTTATCCCAGAAGGATGACCTGGCGATGGGTGTCCCACTGGATGGATGTCCTGGCAGGTGGATGTCCTGACTGATGGATGTCCCAGCCATGGACCCAGCCAAGGAAGCCATCTCCACTATAAGGACATGGATCTCTACAGAAAACCTGTTGTTCTCCTTTGAAGACCCACCTGAAGTTTTCAGAAGTCATTGACCGCTTTGTTGACTGACGGTCAGGTTTGGAAAGCCCTTGGCTGTTACCAGCAAAACTCCCCCAAGGAAAATTGCCTCACCTAGCTTTTTCCTGAAATTTGACATTGGGCTCTCATTTCCTGCCTGCTCCGTACCTCCACACAGCCAGGAGTGAGTGCTGGCTCTGCCTCACACCACGGGACGTTGATGTTTTCAACGCAAGATCTTCCTGATGGTGACAGCTGCCCCAGGGACCACACGTGCCCCTTTAATTGCAAAGCAAGGAGCAGCACTGCCATCCTGATTTTATGGGTTAGTCACGGTGACAATATTGGATTTCATGGCTGCGAGGAAGAAACAGGAGAAATTAAGTAAATGTTAATGGGACAGGATGGGTTTGCACACTCCTGTTGCATGGGGCATCCCTGGGGTTCCAGCTGTGCTCCCCGAGGATGCCCTTCCCTGCATTGGAGAATTAGTGTGTGATTCAGTAAGTGATAAAGTCAGAATCAGATAAAGTTTGATTCTGTTCCTGGCATGAAAATTCACATTGTGTGGGGTGAGAGAAGGACTTGGAAGAGGATGGGAGTCATGGGAAGCTGCTCTTAGGAGCTCAGGGGTGTGCTGCATCTTCTGCCAGTGCCCTGGTGTGTGTCTGGGCATTGCTGCCTCATCCCAGGAGTGTGAAACTGGGCAGAGATGCTGCTTCTTATGGTTCAAGCAGTAGTTTTTAATCAAATATCACATTATGAAGGTAGTCAAACTAATTATTACTCATATGTCCTCCAAGGGAACCTCGGCTGGGGCCTCCACCTCATAGGGCCAAGGGTTGGACGTCAGTGATCCTTGTTGGTCCCTTCCACATCAGGATGTTCTGTAATTGATATCCCCTTAATCTGATCCTATTCATTTCAAAGAGGAAAGGCAGTACTTAGAGCAGCCCCCATGCTGGGGGGAGATGCCTGGGTTTAGGATACAGGAGCTAATTCCCAGCTGGAAGCTGTCAGATGGTGAGGTCAGACTGAGCCCACGGGGTGGTGACACTTCCAGTGGTGGCGTCGCTGGGTGGTTCCAGCCCTGCTGCTGTCCCAGACAAGGCTCTGCCTCTCCAGTGGAGCGACTGGATTTTGGCTCCTCACACAGAGCTGGGAACAAAAGGTGCTGAGGGGGTGGATTTTTAATTGTTTTGGCTGCAGGAGCTGGTCCCGTTACGTCTGTGTCCAACGTTCTTCTCCCAAAGGACTGAGGGGCAGATCGAGTAGCAGGAGGTGGAAGCTCAAATAACAGGAGGGCAGGGTGACCTGGTGCAGGTGGGGATGGTGGTGAGAGCTGGGGGGGTTCACCCAGCTCATCCCAACCCATCTCCCCCATCCCTTGCTGCCAAGGCTGGTGCTGAGCTGCTGAGTCCAAGGGGGGCTGCTGGGTCCCCCCTCTCCTTCTGCCAAGTGCTTTGCTGGGAGGGGAGAATTAATAATGCAAGTAAGAGAAGTACTTTCCACTCACGGTCTGGGTTTAGGATTTCTTGCTTCTTTTCTTGGGTTTATGAAGAGGTCAGAGGTTTGGCCAGAGCCTGCTGTGCCAATGGGCTGGGGGCGTTTATTTGGGTGCTTGTGGGGGTTTGGGATACAGAAACCTGGCCCTGGATCATCAGATTAAAGGAAAAAGCCATTTCAGCTCCTCAGATGGCCCCGATAGCCAGGGAAAATCTGCTTTATCCCTCCTTGGCTGGCCATGGATTGCAAAGGCTCGTTTTCACCGACCGAGTAATTAGCTGGGCTTGTTTGCTAAGGACAAATTAAGCTGCTGCAGCAAGTGGGGCTCCGTCCAGGAGCTGCTGGCAGCCCTCACAGCTCACTTCTGCCTCATTTTATTTTTCTCCTGCCTTTTTCAATTAATTTCCTATTAATTTGGCTTGGAATGAAGTTCTCAAATGACTGATAAATCTTCCTTAAGCTTAGGAGCTAATCGTTCTTGGACGAAGGAGAGTAATAGAGGGGAGCAAAAAAAAGTGTGTTAATTTCAGCAAATCTCTCAAATATGAAATGCAGCAAATGGTAAATTGTCCTGTTGGGTTAATAGGAAAAAATCTACTCTTTCAATATGCAAACCTCATAATCTTCTTGTAATACTGATACACTGGCATAAATATTGGTAAATATTAGTATATCGATACATATTCAACCTTGGGAGACAGTTACCCTTCTTCTAATAGTTCTTCAGAGCATTTTCTTTTTTTTTTATTGGCAAATGATTAAGTGTTTTCTGTAAATCTTTAAGGGCCATGAACACTGACACTAATTAAAGGAGTTTGTATGCTATAGGGGACTCACTATTTAATTAAATTCATTAGGATTCTTTTTGTCGCCCCCAGCATCAGAGATTGGCAAATGTGACTTAAACTTTTATAAGAGCCTCCCAGTATCCTTGAGGAAATTAAATTTTACATACATAGATATATGTGTCTTTGGGGTCTGGATCTCACCCCAGTATGGTTTGGTCAACTTGTCATTAAATTTTTTTTTTAGCAAGTTTTTAGTTCCTGTGAAAGAATTGGGCAGGGGAAGGTGGTGGTTAAGTACAACAGGCAGTGGGAGAGGGCCTTTTCAAAGACATGGGTGTGGTTGTGATTGTTTTTAGAGGGTTTCTGTAATAATTTTCTAAGATGGGAAAAAAGTAAGGGAAGTCCTGGTGTCGGAAGAGGCCGAGTTGTCCCAGGAGGAGTCATGTTCATTGAAGTAGGCGAGGAAGACTCCCAAGAGCTTCTTGTCACAGGACAATGTGAATTTTTTGCAGCATTTCCTACCTAATTTTCTGGGTTTTGATGTTCTGGTTTATCTCCAGTGCTTAATGGCAGAGTAGTTGGTCCAAAGAGTTCCATCTCTTGGATTTTAACAGATAAAAATCTCTACAGTCCCAAGCATCTCCCTCTTCCTCCACTATTTAGTCTGATTTTTTCCCCCATCTTTTTCTCCTCTCACCTGCAAACCCCCTCCTTTCCTTACAGCTCCATTCCAAGCACTTCATTTATTGTTCATCCTCCCAGCACATACTTAGGGTAAGAAATAACAAAAAAAGAGTGAAACCTGTGCACAGAAGTTCATACCTGAATAAACCTCTTCTCGAGACTGTGGTTGTGGCAAGCTGGGGTGGGATGTGGGAGCTGCACAGAGCTGGATGAGAGGGGGCTGCTCTGATTTTGGGGTCTTTTCCAGCACATGGGCAGGGCTGGGTGATCCCTGCTCTCAGGTTATTCTGCCTGAGGGTGCCTGGAGGCTTCACTGCACATCAAATAATGATGCTCTCCCTGCTTACAAGCAGGTGGAAGTGCCTTTTGATGGTTCCCAGACAGAGGAGGGTGGGAGCAGAGCTCCCCTGTGCTGAGTGAAGCAAAGGCTCCAAGCCAGGGGTGCCAAAGGTGCGTGAAGGAAATTCCCAGCTGGAAATTCATTCCCCTTTCAGAGTGCCACAGTCATGGTTCCCTTGTATTTCTTACACTGTCTTTGTTATCCCCACATGTTGAGAGGAGCCCAAAGGTACCTTAAGTGCAGTTTAGGGCCCCAGATGAAGTGACTCTTTACAGGGGGTAGAAAACACAGCGTGGGCTGAAACACCCGCCGTGATTTCCGTAATCTGATGGAGAAAGGTTGGATGTGTGCGTGGAGACAGGTCCCACTCATGATGCTGCATCACCTTCTGGCAGCTTTTGTAGTATACACAGCCCCTGCTGGCTTTGGGGTTGGTTTTTCTGGAGAGCTTTGGGGGCATTTAGGATTTTTTTTATAATACAAACAACAACTTGCAAGACTCAGTGATTCCATACGATGAGTGCAGGGAGAGCTGCAGAGGCAGAGGGTGTTTCATAGCATCCCTGAGTTAGCAGCACTTGCTCGGGGTGGAAAAGCAGGAATATATAATGAAATATTTGTGATCTGATTCCTAAACTGGGCATTATTTTGGTGGGGTGGGGTGTATCTGGAGCAGGGAGCCACAGGGGACTTCTGCAGCACTGCCAAGGACCAGGTTCAGTACTGGGTAAAGCATTGGTGTACAGAAGTGACCAAAACTCCTTGTCCTACATGAGATTTCTGTAATTCTCCCTGGATTGCCAGCCTTCTTCAGCTGTCCTGGGGTCGGTGGTCAGTGAGCATCCCTCACTGGTGCAATGAGGAGGGAAAACATGAAGGTTTTGGGTTCCTCTCAGGGGTCGTGAAACACCCATCACATCCCACACACCTCTGCTCCATCCCCTCATCCCGACACAGCATCACTGAGCTGGAAGGGGACGCTCAGGGAGCCATGCCCCGGGCTCATGAGAGCGCTCCGGAATCGGCCTCGCTGCTAAAAATAAACTGGTTGTGGTTTATTTATCCTGGAAAGGGACCAGCAGGTTTTCCTGCGCCAGGCCCCGAGGCTGAGGCTGCAGATTTACTCCCAAACCTCCTTTTCCAGGGTCTGAGCTGCCCCTTGGAGGATGGGCAGTGATGAGGAGCCACAGTGGTGACATGATGGGCGTTTTGAGGGGTGCAGCTATGGGGGTGAATTGGGCATCTTCTCCCAGCCCAGCCCCCGGGATTGTAATTTTGGTGCTTTTTCCTTGAAAAATAAAAGAGACGGAGTCAAGGGGCTGCCATGCCTCCTGTGCTGGAGTGATCCTCTCTCCCACAGCCATGAAAGCCGACCGCAAGCGCTTGAAGGGGGAGAAGACAGACCTGGTGAGCCAGATGCAGCAGCTGTACGCCACGCTGGAGAGCCGAGAGGAGCAGCTCCGGGACTTCATCCGGAATTATGAACAGCACAGGAAAGTGAGTGCAGAGCCCAGCGCCAGGGTCTCGTGGCACAGAGGGCTGGCAGCAGGTTGAGTGTGAAACCTGGTGTGTAAAATCCCAGTAAAGCCCCAGCTGGACTCTTGCTGGAGTTGGGATGGACCAGAGCAGTTTAAGGTTGAATAAATGCTGGAGGAAATAGAGCCAGACCTGGGGAATTTGGTGTAATTTTAACCAGGTGCACAGTGAGCATTTCTTTTTGGGGACCAGCTGCATTCCGGATCTCCCCAAAAAGGGTTGACATTCCTGCCAGCACAGGGCTCTTGTGACACCTGAAGATACTGCTCATGGTTGGGTGGTCCCCAAGGGGGTTGTGAGAGGGGTTTTTAGTAGCACATGGATTTCCCCTTCCTGATGGCCACCGCTGTCCCAGCAGGAGAGCGAGGACGCGGTGAAAGCCCTGGCAAAGGAGAAGGACCTCCTGGAGCGGGAGAAGTGGGAGCTGCGGCGGCAGGCCAAGGAAGCCACAGACCACGCCAGCGCCCTCCGCTCCCAGCTCGACCTGAAGGACAACCGCATGAAGGAGCTGGAGGCCGAGCTGGCCATGGTGAGCTGGATAATTAATACAGATCTGAGTGCTTGCTGCAGTGGTTGCACTGCTGCAATACTGAGAGGAAAATATTCCGTCTCTCAAAAGGAGCTTGATACCCTTGGCACAGGGAACATCACTCAAAAATTACTTGGTATCCCTGGCATGGGGAGCGGCACAGTGGGGATCTTTGCTTGCCCAGGGGAGGGTGGGTTTGGTGTGCAGTGTTTAGCTGCTTGTTCTGCTGCTCTGGGAGGTGTTCGTATGGTTTTCCCACTCCATCACCACCACCTCAATGTCCTTCCCCAGGCCAAGCAGTCCCTGGCTACCCTGACCAAGGACGTGCCCAAGCGCCATTCCTTGGCCATGCCGGGCGAGACGGTGCTGAACGGCAACCAGGAGTGGGTGATGCAGGCTGACCTCCCGCTGACCGCCGCCATCCGGCAGAGCCAGCAGACCCTCTACCACTCTCACCCCCAGCACTCGGCGGACCGGCAAGGTGGGCACCCCCCGGATCGGGACATGGGCAAGTTCTCAGTGCCAGACCCCTTCTGGGGAGGAAAGAAGATGGTCAAAACCACTCCTCCCCAAATATGTTTTTGGACGTGCCTCAGAGGCTTTGCTGGTGTTAATTCCCCGTTTCCCCCCTGCCTCCCAGCGGTCAGAGTGAGCCCCTGTCACTCCCGGCAGCCGTCCATCATCTCCGACGCCTCCGCGGCCGAAGGCGACCGGTCGTCCACGCCGAGCGACATCAACTCACCCCGGCATCGAACGCACTCGCTCTGCAACGTGAGGGCCTGCCTGGCGGGGGCTTGGATGCCCTGCTGCGGGGAGATGGGGATTCTGTGGGGCCTCCGCTTCCCAAAACAGCATTGGGTTTGGAGTGGGGGGCACGCTGGGCCTTGGCTGACCTGGAAAGCTGCTGCCCTGGGGTTTATCCCAGCCCCACTGCAGGTCAGCTGCACAAACGCTGCCTTTTGCCCTGGGGTTGGAGGGTCTTGGGCTGTATCAGGGTTGATTCAAAGGATCCATCTCCTTGTGCCATAGGGGGACAGTCCTGGACCGGTACAGAAGAACTTGCACAATCCAATTGTACAGGTAGGGCACAAATCCTCTCCAGTCCTGTTTGTGAGACCCCTTCCTGTGCTAGAAAGTACTAGGGGGTGGTGGGTCAGAGGCACCAATTTGGGATGAATGGAAGTCATCCTGAATTGTAAGTCTGGGATGTCTCATATCCCCATAATTTGCCCCAAAGTCCAGGTAATGCTGTAGGCATTCACTGAGCCCAGGCCTATTGCAGTGTTGATTTTTGTAAGGTCCAGCCAAAGCACGTTATTCTTCTGTACTTGGCCCTTAAACACTGGGATATTTTTGCAGTCCAGACACATGCTCTGACTATTCATTCCCAGAGCTGGAATCCTGATCCAGTTGAATTTAAGAGGCCAAAATCCCAGAACTGTGGAGAGGGGGCCCAATTTCACTGCGAATTCCACCACACAGGTTTCAGGAATATTACTGTATTTTGGTCCAGGATCTTAACTTTACTTTGTACCTGGATGAAAATACTTTGTGCGATCTGGATGTAAATATTTTTTGGGACCTGGACCCAAATCTTTTGGGACTGGGACCACGGGGTCCATCATCCTTGATGCGAGTGAAGGGGCGAAGCGGTAAAGGAAAAGCTGGATGCCCAAACTTGTGTCTTCTCCTCCCACAGTCTCTAGAAGACCTGGAAGACCAAAAACGGAAAAAGAAGAAAGAGAAGATGGGCTTTGGCTCCATCTCCAGGGTGTTTGCCCGGGGGAAGCAGCGCAAGTCCCTCGATCCCGGTCTCTTCGACGGGACGGCCCCCGACTACTACATCGAGGAGGACGCGGACTGGTGACGGCGCCAGAGCCTCTCCCGGCCCTGCACATGTACATATCCCATGTCCCACACCCCCGTCCCACCTGTGGACGTGTTACCTGTTGTCTTGGGAGCGATGCAGCTGTGTCGTAACTTCAGTTTTTTCCCTTTTTTCCATTTTTTTTTTCTTCCTGTTTTTTTCCATCCCGGTAACTCCTTTGTTGTCGCTTCAGTTTGTCAGTTTGGGTTGGGTTTTTTTCCTTGTTTTGGGAGGGGTTTTTTTGTTCTTTTCTCTTGTTCTTTTGACAAAACTTGAAACTTGAAGGACTGCTGTGTCTCTGTAAATATGAGAAATATTGTGCACTTTGTGCTTGTGACGTCTCTTGTCCGAAACCCGCTGTTTTCCGGAGCCCAGCCTGTGGGATGTCCTCGCCTGGGGACAAAGGACCTGCCCAGCTGAGGGATCTTAGAGAGAAAACACACAAAAACAACAACAAGAAAATCTCCTTCGCTGTGATGTCTTCCTGGCCGAGCCCTGCGGAGGCGACCCGGGCTGGTTGTTACACCTGCCGGTCTGGAAATAAGTGTTTTAACGTTCCTTTTTAGTTGTTTTAATTTATTTGCACAAACCCAGAGGAGCTATTCTAACTAAATTATTGCAGAAGTTTTGGGATTTTTATATTTTTCCATGTCGGTTGGGATGGGGCGGGGAGGAAGAAGGGGGTGTTTGTACTGTACTGTCCTGGGAAGTTGCTGTTGGGGGGGATTGGGGTTGTGGACCCCCCAGCCCGGGCTCCCCCAGCTGCCCCAGGAGCACTTAACGCCTTGGAAAACGCAAACCTAAACACATGCTGGGAAATCAGATGGGGGCAAGCTGGTGGGAGCTTTGCCCACTGTTTTTCCCTGCTTTTGGGGGGGCTCACCCTTTGCTTCAAGTAAAATTTAGGGGGATCCGGCACGAGCTGGGAGCAGGGGAGAGGTGATATCCCGAGATATCCCATATCCCGAGACGTTGCCCAGATAGGGCCGGCCACCCCACTCCAGTTTGGGGTGTTACTGCCGTCAGAGGGGGCTGGGGAAATCGGTACGAGTCCCCACTGGGGAGGTTTTTCTGGCTCTGGGGTGATTTGGAAGCACAGGTGGAGCTTGTTTTTCCAAACTCCTCGGAAATGCCCCCAAACCACCCCCCGGCGCGGCAGCCGCTTCCCCTCTCCACTAACACGTGCCGCGCTCTGCTTATGCCAAGATAAGTACCTTATGCTTTAATGCTTACAGTATAATTTTAAGCTCTTAAAAAAATGTATTAAGATTTATTTAATGAACTATAATAGTGTATTATTTTTCTTAATTCTGATACGTGCGCCCTGGTTGAAAAAAAAAAAGGGGTATTTTGTCTTAAATCACCGAACTAAACCAATGCCCTTGCGCTGTGTGTTCCGTTCCAAGGGATGATGCAGAGAGGCCATGGAGGGGGTGACAGAGGGACCAGTCCCCCCCAGGCTCTCCTGGGGTGGCAGGGCAGGCTTTGCCCCATGGCATCTTTTCTCTGCAGAGAAGCATTTTTATACATTTTTGTTGTTTTTTTGGGTTTTGTTTTGGTTTTTTTTCTTCGTTCTCCTTGCGTTTTTATAATTTAAACTCTAAACCACCAGAACAGAGGAGCGATCTCCTTGTTATTGAGTAGTTTCCTTTGCATTTCAGCTTTTTTGTAAATTAGGAAGTAATTCTAAAAATTACTAAGAGGATGATTTATTTAAAAGAGAACTTTGCTAAATAGCATATGAATTATGGGTAACATTAGATTTAACTTTTCCCCCTGTGAGCGGGGGAGAATCCTTGAAGGCATGGATGCAAATATAAAATTATAAAAGATCTAAATAAAGCTTATTTTAAAGTATGGATGAACTCCATGTGGTTTAATTGGAGAGCCTGGACGGGTGTTGGCATCTCTGTGGTGGCACCAGGGTGCGGGACACCCTGAGTGCCACGTGATTTTCGGGTGCTCCGGGGTGATGGGAGGACTCAGGAGAAGGCTGGGCCAACTTTTCCCAGGACCAGCTCCCAGCCAAATGTCTGCTTCTGGATTCAGTAATGCTGGCAGGAGGCTTGGACTGTCTGCATCCATATGAAATGGGGATTTCAAGGGTTTAAGGTAAGTAAGGACAGCCAGGAGATGTCCCGCTCGGATATGGAAAATACAATGAGAAGGACTAAGAACAGCAGAAAGGATGGAGAAATCAGGAAGTGTTGTGCTCCAACTGGATAAATTACTGTTACTAGTGTAGAGGTTGGTTGGGTTTTATTATTATTATTACTATTATTGTTGTTGTTGNGTTGTTATTAGTGTAGAGGTTGGTTGGTTTTTATTATTATTATTATTATTGTTGTTGTTGTTGTTATACCTATTATTCAGATGACATTGGTCACCTGTAGGGCTGTGCCAGCACTTCCAGTGGGCTTGATGCAGTTTTGGGGTCAATGGCTGTTTTGCAGGCTGGAGCAAAGGCAATCTGCAATGAGTTTCAAGCCCATAATCAGGGTACAGATCAAGAGATGTACCTTTTCTTCTTTTTTTTTTTTTTTCTGACAGAAACAGCCTCCTGGGTTTGGGAGCAGCTGCAGAGCAGGTAAGAGCCACCATAGTCTGAAATGGGGAGAGCTGGAGCAAAGAAAAATAGGGAAAACTCGGGAGAAGCCAGCTGGCTCTCCAGCTCCATCACCTGCAGCTGGAATCCAGCATTAATAGGAACTACAGGTGGCATTGAAGGGCAGCTGCTGAGCACAGCAAACATGAGCTGGGCACAGACCATGGTGGGAGTTGCTGCACTTGGAGCGGTTCCCTGCTGAGATTTGGTGTTGTCCTTTGTGCGTGGGTGGGGTGAGGGTACTCATCCATCCCATCTGTGGGTTTAAAAGTTTTGTGAGCGCTCTGGGAGCCAGGAACATGTCAGAGTGCCACACCAGTCCTGGTAAGGCTTCTGCCCTTGTGCCGTGGCAACCACACCAGTCCCTGTGTAGGGTGACACGGGTCACCTCCTGCACCCGAGCCACGGCAAGCGGAGGGGCCACACTCCCTGTGTCTGTGATGTCCTGGGCTGAGGGGGTCTTGGTGGCTTTGTCCCCCCAACCTGCTCTTCTGTGGCAGTGGAGGCTGCAGGAGCCTCATCCCTGCCTGATCCCTGCCGTCCTGGTTGCTGCCAGCACGGTGCTGCGCTGCTGCCACCGTGTGAGCAGTCCCTGAGTTTCTGCACCCCGAGTGTGTTTGTTTGTTTGTTTGTTTGTTTGTTTGTTTGTTTGTTTGTTTGTTTGTTTGTTGTTTTAGGCGTGACTGCCCCCGCTGGTGCACTCTGCACCGCGCACGTCGTTGTGCAGACGCTCACAAGAGCTTTTTCTCCGGGGACTTTAGGCTGAGAAAGGCAAATATCCCAACAGCACGTCGGGGTGTTGTGTGGGATGGCCAGGGTACCCCACAGAGGGTGCTGTCCCCAGCACCTTCTCCTGGTGTGTAACCCAGCCGTGCCCGTGCTGGCATAATCTCTGGGTGACGTTACAGCAGAAGCTGGGTTCACCTGCCGTGCCACAGCCTTGCACTGGTAACCTGTGGATCAGGAATGGGGCTGAGAGGTCACAGCAGGGAGGCAGGGGTGAGTCTGGGACATTTCCTGCCTCTACACTGACTCACCCCATAGCTTTAGCTGGTGATCTCCCCAGGCTGGATTTTTGGTGCTAAAGAGCTCAATGGATGTACCCCAAACAGCTGAATAAATCAGGAGGCTGGTGAGGTTTGGCATGGGGTCGGTCACAGGTATCTCCCCAAAAGCTGATGTCAAGGGCTGCTGCTGAGGCTGCTGGTTCATTGCTCAGGACTGCTGAAAATTTGGAAATGTGCCTTGGAAAGGCATTAATTCACCTATTAAATGCCTTTGGAAATGTCATTAATTTACCTATTTTCAGTGTTTTCCTTGGAGGAGTTTTCTGCTGGCGCCGCTTTGTATGTACAGCGCCAGCACTGGAAGGGTCTTTGAGTCCTCACCTGCTCAGCCCAGGGGAGGCAGCAGTGCCTGACAGTGTCCCTCACTGCAAGCATCCCTCGGGCCATCCTGCTCTGCCACTGTCCCTGCAGCTGTCCCCACTCCAGCCCGTCCTTGCCTTCCCACTGCCCCGACCTGACACAGCCACGAGCACCAGCAGAGCACAGACCGAGCGGCTCTGCTCCATCCAGCCAGGACCCTGGAGCTGTGATAAGGCCTCATATCCAGGTAAGAAGGCTTCCCTGGAGTTCCATCACTGCTGGTGATTGATCTCTCGGCATTCTCCTGTTCTTGGGCAGCAGCCCTCATTCACCATCTGCTCCTAATTTTGAAAAGCTACACTAATCTCTGCTCAGCTCTTTTAAGCAACCAGCTGCACAACACCACTGCGGCTCTTCTCTTCCAGCTGTGCTCTCCTCAAGCCCTGAGTCTCCTGTTCCCAAGTCCTGCCCAGGCCAGAGCTTCACCGATGGGATGCAGCAGCCCCCGGAGCAGCTGCAGGAGGAAGCAGCAGGTCATTTATTGCTGTCACTGTGAACACAGCAGCTTTATTGACACAGTTCTCCAGCTGCAGACGTGCGTGTGCTTGAAGCTGCAGACGGTGACCTGGCACGGCGCTTGAACCGGTTGTACCGGAACCGCCAGGTCCCGGCAGCCCCGGGGACACCGGATCCTCACCCCGCCAGGAGATGCTGGCAGGTCACGCCCTCCCACCGGGAGCCTGCGGAAATGCCTCCCAAGTGGCTGGTTTTCCTCTTTTTTCCCACTTGCACAGCAGGTTCCCAGCCTGCAGCCCGGCAGGGACTCCAAACTGGGGTGCAGAAACTGAGGCATGAGGGAGAGAGAAAAGTATGGACCAGTGCCTGTGGGCTGGGAATGGGATCTGAGGGAGCCCATCACGGAGCATGCTGGGATGGACTTTCATCCTGGGGGCAAAGCTGGGGCCCTGCCATGTTCCATTATACATTATATTTATATATAGATACATATTATATTTCTGGTGTTAATTAGCTGTTAACTCTATTAATCATCAAATCACAGAATAGTTTGGATAGGAAGAGACCTTAGAGGCCATCTCATCCCACCCTCTGCCACGGGCAGGGACACCTCCTGCTATCCCAGCTTGCTCTGAGCCCCATCCAGCCTGGCCTTGAACACTTCTAGGGATGAGGCAGCCAAAGCTTCTCTGAGCAACCTGTGCCAGGGCCACCTCACAGGGAAGAATTCCTTCCTCATATCTAATCTAGATCTACACTCTGCCAGTGTGATCCCATTTCACCTTGTCCTATTACTCCATGGCTTTTTAAAATAATAATATTACAGTATAATATAAATGTGCAGTTTGGTGGCTCAGGGATGGGCTTTACCTCTTTCAGGACGAGCCATCCAGCTGTGGGCATCAGGAGTCACTTGGAGCAGTGCTTTTGGCTCACTGCTGGGAAGTTTTAGAGGAATCCAGGAACATGTCCAGGCTTCCACTGGTGATTTTAACATACATGTTGAGCACCTTTGAGCAGGAAAAAGCAGGGAAATGTGCCGGTGAGCAATTTCTAAGGCAGGATAATGTGAGCCCCTGGCACCTCTGCACGTAGCAGGGCATCAGATGCTTCTCTGAAAGGCCCTTTTTGTTGCCTGCTGGTGGCTCTGGTGCAGCTCCAGTTTCCTACTTGGCATTCCTGTGCTCTGTACCCTGCATACCTGGCTGGATAATCACCCTGGAGACGTCCTAGACTGGGACTGGGCAGGGAGTGTTTGCAGGGGGAAGATTTGAGCTGCCAGAGATAAATCCCCACATTGGGATGGCTGCAGAGCTGGAAAGGGAAATGAGCCCAAGGGATGGATGTGAATACATTATCACACAGAGAATGTGCATCAGGCAGAGGCAGGTGCTTTAGCAGCCATCCAAGGGGCGAAGGCAAGCCCTCCTTCCTTGATCCTGCTCCACTGCCACTGAAAAGCCCATTCCTGGCCAATATTCAGCTTTGTGGAGTGGGAACCCGAGGAAGCACGTTATGAATGTCCCCTCTGTGCTCACGGTCTCCAGGGACTCTGCAGGGGGGTGACCTGGCTCAGGCACAGAGCTCTCCCTGCGCCGGATTGGTGACAGTCACTGTGGGAAGTCCATGTTTCCCCTACTTTCTTACAGAGAAAACAATTCCCTGTTATGTCTTCTGACTGCCGCAGCTTCTTGGGATGTTGGGTTTGTGTTTGACACAGGAGGGTGGAGAAGGAGAGGGGGAAATCCGCCTGAAGTGGGGCGAATTTGCCTGAGCCGGTGGCCAAGCTGGAATATTCAAAACAATCCATCCAAGGGAAAAGAATTAATATGCAGTTATGTTTAATAATTATTTCTTTTTATAGCACAGCTCTCGGAGTTGCCCTTTGATTAGAGGGGGGAGGTATCACTGCCATGCGCCGGGGCAGGTGAGTCAGGTGAGTGGAAAATACCATCGGCTCCATGCGGGATTGTGCTTCCAGGGAGAGATGCAGGGAAGCAGTGGGGGTTTCCCAAGCATCCTGAACACCAGTGGCCCCAAGGCAGGGCTGTGGAGCTGAGTCACGCCAGGTGATGTGACAAGTTTCATGTGGTTCACGATGGCTTTTGCCTTCACAAGGTCTTGCAGGGCTTAAGGGACAGGAAAAACTGCAGTGGCTGGTCCAGCAGCATAGTGATGCAGTTTTTTTGCTTGGATCACAAAAAAACCCACCCTGAGCAGGATTTGAGTCCTTGGTGGTGTTTATTATTACAGCTGGGTGTGAGAAAAGCCTGGAAAAACACGTCCTCTCTGCTGCTGGGATGGCAGCCAAGGAGAGGTGACACTGGACACGGCGTTAGCTGCACTGAAGTTTGCAGAGCCCAGCTCTGCTCCCCGTGGTTCAGTCTGGAAACCATGGGAATGTCTGGCTATGAGGCCAAGGCATGTGGCCAGGAGCCATGGTGAGGGCCATGCCTGAAATGGCTCTTCCCAGAGCGTGAGTGTTTAACTGGGAATGTTTATAGAGGGCAGCAGACTGATAAAAAGCACCTTCCAGGCTCCCTGTGAGTGCAAGCTTGGCTTTGCTCTGCTGAATGCAGTGACGAGCTCGAGTGATTGGAGTTCCTCAAAATGGGGCTTCAGCAAACAAAGCTTGGAACTGGTTGAGTAAAAGCTCCACTCATTGCTACGAGACAGTTTTACAAAGCAGGTCCATTGCAAGATGGGTTTTAAACTGTGGAATAAAAACTAAAACTTTCATTAGGTGTTGGGAATAGGCTTTTCCGGAGGATAGTGAGGCCCTAGCTCAGGTCACTCAGAGAAGCTGTGGCTGCCCCATCCCTGAAAGTGTCCAAGGCCAGGTTGGATGAGGTATGGAGCAACTTGGGATGGTGGAAGGTGTCCCTGCCCATGGCAGGGTGGAACGGGATGGGCTTTAAGGTCCTTTCCAACCCAAACCATTCCGGGATTCTATGAAAGCAGAGACGGGAGGCTGTGATGCATCAAACAGGGGCTGCAACTGCTCCGAGGGAGTGACCCCATCGGCATCCCCAGTGTGACCCACACCTGGTTTTGGGGGTCTCCCTAGTGGTTTGTGGGGAGTCTCCCTGCTGTTTTTGGAAGTCGCAGTTCCGCCGCCTCCACTGTCCCGCTTTCCCGGAACGGATCCCGGTGCCCGGGGCGGGGAACGGCGGGGCCGGTCCCGGGAAGCGCCGCCCCGGAGGGCCGGGCCGGGAGGGCGGAGCGGCCCCGCAGGACCCACCGCAGCCGCCGCTGGAGGTACGTGGGGTCGGGGGAGCCGGGAGGGGACGGGACCCCTTGTTCTGGGACCCTTCGGAGCTCTGGGAACCGGGAGCGGGGCGGGCTCAGTCCCGCCGGGAACGGGGACGGGACTGGGACCGGGAACGGGACTGGGACCGGGAACGGAACTGGAGGGGAGACGGAGCCGAGTCCGGCTCGGGCTGAGCTGGAATCACTTCCAAAGCTCGGGGAAACACCTGCAAAGCGGGGGGAAACACCCCTCAAAGCAGAGCAAACACCCCCAAAGCGGGGACGCGCATTCGAGAGTTGGAGCGGCGGCGTTCGGGGAGCGGCGGTGCCGTGGGGTCACCCCTTGGGGACACGTGGGCTTGGGGCACGGCGTGAGCCCGGGCGGGCACCGGCCCGGCCGTGCGAAGAGCGGAGGGAAGAGCGGCTGTGCTTTCGGGAGCATCAGCTGGCGCTTTGGGGAAGGATCAGCAGCAGGGGGGTCCAGGTGATCCCCCACGCCAAACGCACCCGCTGCCGGTCCCCACGGGTGGCAGCCCGGCACGAGTGTCGCGGATCACGAGCCCGCGGCTGCCGACGTCCGTCCGCAGGAGCGGCGTGTGAGCCCGGCTGTGGGAAAGCAGACAAAGCCAAGGAGGAGGACACCTGCGCAGGCCAGGTCGGGAGCGGGCGGTCCATGAGCCGAGCGCCGGTCGCTGGGGTTTCGGCCCTTCCTGCCGTGACACTCCCGCCGAGGAAGGAGTGGCCTGGAGCTTTGAGGGGCTCAGCAAACCCGCAGGTGTCTCCCAGGCATGTCCCAGAGTGGTTGTCTGCTGATGTTGGTGTTTGATTTTCGGAGGTGATGTGGTGGGGACAAGCGTCGCTGAGCTTGAGTGTAGCATGAGCATAGCTGGGTTTGTTGGGAAGTGTGGATGTGTGAGCAGAAATCAGCAGTTTCATGAGCATGTCCCACGCGAGATGGGCTGCCCTGGCTCTGTGTGGTGGATGGAGCCTGGTGAGGTGAAGCTTTCCAGCTCCTTAAAGCCTCTCTGGAGCAGACCTAGGCCACTGCCAGGTGGGGTGCTGCCACAACACATCCCTCTACAACAAATCCAAGCATCCTGCAACTGTCCACAGCCCTGGATGTCCCAGCATGAGAGTCAGAAAGGGAAACCTCCCCGGTGTCAGTGGAGAACATGTGGGTGTGGGGCTGGTGAACCCAGCCCTGGACCCGGGTGACTCGGAAGTATGTGAAACACCTTTGATTTTAGCTGTGTAATTGCATGGGTTGGAAAACCCTTGGGAAGGGAAGTGGCTGGGGAAGGAGGAATGTTTGGCCATCGGTGCCCTGGAGAGAGCTGAGTGTCAGTGCCTGGCGCCGTGGTGGTGCTGTAGGAGATGCCAGAGGGCCAGGGCTGGGCAGGGCTGTCTGCCTGCTCTCCTACCTGGAGCCTGGGAGGAGGGATCCCTCCAGCAGCCCAGGTATGAGTCTGCCTCCCCGTGCTGCTCTGTGCTTTTCTCCTTCCCGGTGTATTTCACAGGCAGAAACTGATGTCAGGGCTCTGTAGAAGCAGCTGAATATCCTGTGTGAGCAGTGGAGGGGGCTTGGAGCAATATAATCCCCAGCAAACCTCCATCCACATCAAAATACCTGCGCCCACCTTGCGGAACACAGCTGCTCTGTGCCTGGCTGCTCCGTGTCCCCAGGCTGGCTCTGTGTCCTCCAGCATCACCCCTCACTCCCTTCCTGCCCCGGGGGCTCCTTGGCCATCCACAGTGGGTTTTCTTTGTGGTCATTCTCATTGGAGAAGCTGTTGGAGAAGCATGGGGAGAGGTGATGCTGTGCTGGGGAAAATGGTGTGGCTGGAAATCCAGGCAGAGGATGAGGAAGGCGGTGCTGGCGAGGCCGATGGCAGCCAGCACGAAGTGCCAGGTTAGTGGCTTGCAGGAAGGGGAGAGAATCATCCAGGGGCCCTGGTGGCAGGACAGGAGGTGCTTAAGGCACTCCAGAGGGGCTGGGAGGAAGCAGGAGTGCTGGGTTCTGCTTCAGAGGGCATCCAAAGGGCAGATGGATAATGTCTCCCCATGCTGGAAGGCTCTGGAGGAGGGTGTGTTATCTGGGTCTTATCTGGCACAGAGGGGGAGAGGTCCCAGAACAAAAACCAGGGGGAGGCTGTGGAGGGATGGCTTTATCTCAGTGGAAACAGCAAATTAGAATTAAAAAAAAAAAATTCCAAACTCAGAGGTGCAAAGTGGTGTCCAAAGGAAAGCAGGAAGGAGAAAGAGTCAAAGTGCTGGGATTTTCCCAGGCAGGCATGCTTTCCCAGGCCGAGGTGCACAGGCAATTCAGCTCCCTGGAGAGAGGTGAGCACCCCTGTTGCCTGGAAAATAGAATAGATCTTCCCAACAGCGTTAGAGTGGATATAAAAGCAAACCTTTACTTGAAAGCTTTCAGGTACACAATATGGCAAAAATCACACATGGTATAGTAATTGTACAATTTTTATACGGTTAGTCGATTAGTATACTTATAATATACTCTCCAGTTAAAAGGTTAGTTGATTAGGTAGTAATTCCTAGGTCCTCCTACACTGGAAGCAGTCCAGAGCCCTTTTTTTGCCCCACCTTTGTTTTGTGTGGTCCAGATTCTGTTTGGAAAACAGGACATCCTTGTAGTCGGTTCTCTTCTTGGAATAAGACTAAACAGTATTTTGGGCAAGTGTTTCTAAGGTTAGCTTATTGTTCCTGAATGTAGAGAAGAAAGAAAGGAAAAGTACTAAAAGTTACAGCCGTGCATTAACAAGCTACAAATACATGAAAAATATAAAAAGCTAAAAATCTTAGGCATCACCCCAAGCCCCCTGCCGTGGTTTAGCAGAGCTGGGCCTGAAAGCATGAGTGTGGCACTTGGTCCCAGTGCAAATCCCAGAGCCTGGAGCAGGAAAAGCCACAGGACGGTGTTTACACAGCAACCAGGACACAGCGAGGGCTCGCCGACCTGCCGAGAGCCGGTGCCAGCGTGGCCTCGGTGGCCACGGCAGCATTGTCCCCAGAACAAACGGCAGCGTCCTGGAACTCAGGCGTAAAAGGACTCTCTGTCCCTGCCCGGTACCGCTCGCAGCGGGCGCCGCTTGCATGGCTGCAGTGGAGTTCCGGGGAGAAGGAGACTGGGAGGCACGTTCTGGTGTCTCACTGGCAGAGGCCACGGTGGTGGCTGCTGCCAAGTCGTGATTACAGCCCTGGGGTTCGGCTGCTGGGGCCTGCGTGATCCGTGCCACTTCAGAAACCCGTGGCAACTGTGCCCAGAGTTCCCGGGGACACAGCAGAGGCCGATGCATACGGCTTGGGAATGGCCAGGCACTGCTTTGTGGAAATGGGATTTGTGGGCCCTGTCACTGCCGTTGTGCTGTGGAGGCCACGCCAGCCGGGTGGGTTGCAGCAGCCTGAGCCTGGGAATGGGCTTTGCCCTGACGCCCTTGTTTTGCAGGAAGTGGCAGAGCTGGGGGCCCTGGGCTCCCTCTGGAGTGGGAGCAGAGGGAGAGCCTTGGGCAAGGTTTGAGGAAAACATCACTGTTCCCCCAGTGCTGTCCACAAGGTACAACTGAGGAGGGGGTGTTAAAAATTAAATTTAAGAAAGAGGGTAAAATACCTCTTAAATGTCCGTAGGGAATGCTGCGGGCAATGGAGATGTGGATGTGTTCTTTTGTGCTCTAGGCAGGAAGTGTAAGCAAAATGTGGAAAAGCCCTGATAGTCTGCGTGGGGCTGTCCCTCCACATTCCTATTCCCTGGGAAGATGCTCTAAAATGGGCTGGGATTTGTCCAAAAGATCAGAAATTGGCTAAATCAGCAGCAGTGTTTCTTTCCATAACTCAGCTGGATTTCTCTGGCCATTCCCTGCATCCCCTGGGCTGCATCTGGCCAGAAGCATCCCTGTTCCTGGGGCAGGGGTAACAGGGGCAGCAAGAAGAGACAAGAAGAGGGAAACCACGGCAGGGAGTTGAAGTAGGGGGTCTTTAATATCCCTTCCAAACCCAAACATTCTGTGACTCTATGAAAATACCTCACAAGTCCTGACCTGTTGGTTTTTAGACCCCCACATGGAGTTTTGTGTTCCTGGTGGGTTGAACCCCTGTGTAAGGAGGGCTCAGCATGAGGTTGTGGCCATTGCAGAAACAAGCTGGTGAGGATGTGCCAGGCCAGCAATTAGCAGGGAAGGGGGTTAATGAGCAGGTTCTCTGGGTGGAAGCATGAAGATGAAGGGAGAGCCTTGTAATCTAACACAGAGGAGACTGGAATCTTCGGATGGTTGGAGAACGGGTTTATTTTCCCCCGGAATTTTCCAGAAAACTAGTTGTATGAGTAGTGATGGAGTCACACCCTGGTTTTTGGAGGCAGCTCCGAGGGGCTGTGTCGCTCTGTGGCGTTGTCCTGGGGAGCAAGGAAGCCCTGGAGCTCATCCCACGTCTGGTGACTGCATCGGGGTTTGACCTGCTCCCTGGACTGCAGACTCATCTCCCGGGATCCTGTGACAAAGGCGCTGCTGCTGGAGCGTGAGTGGGAAGGTGATGTCATGGCAGGGAAAGATGCAAAGGTTGTGGAGGGCAGAGGGGCGTGGGTGCTCTGAGGGCAGCAGGGGGTGCCGGGCTTCTCGTGAGTCACCAGCGGGGCCGCAGTTCCTCCCGGAGCACCGGGATGTGGAAGGTGCTCCGGGGCTGACCCTGCCGGGGGGTCTGTCTCCCGTGGAGGGGAAGCTGTTCCAGCTGCTGCTCCACCTGGCCGCCCGTGCCGGAGCCTTCGGGGCATGTGCTGCTGAGAACGGGCTTATCCCGAACCCTCCCGTGCCCAATTAACACCTGGAAATGTCGCAAGCGCGTCCCGAAGGGCTCCGGCAGCCTGCAGGAGTAGGGGAGAGGTGCGGGAAGCCCAGAGGAGGTGTGGGTGCCCCCCGGGCTTTGCAGCCGTGCCCGAGGAGTTTAATGGTTCGGAGATCCTGGTGTAAATCATTGCCAGGGCAGGGCGTGGGCAAGCAGGGAACGGGATGCAGAGGGGTCTGCTTTGCAGGCAGAGAAAGGGGAAGGGGGCTGTAGGGGCTGAAGCACTCAGGCATCACTCGCCCACCCGATGGGGGGACAAACTTTTTACAGGGCCTGTTGTGAAAGGACAAGGGGAGATAATTTTAAAGTAAAAGAGGGATAATTTGGACTGGATATTTAGAAAGAAATTCTTCCCTGTGAGGGTGGTGAGGCCCTGGCACAGCCACAGAGAAACTGTGGCTGCCCCACCCCTAGAAGTATTCAAGGCCATGTTGGATGGAGCTTGGAGCAACCTGGGATTGTGGAAGCTGTCCCTGCCCATGGCAGGGGGTGGGATGAGATGAGATGAGCTTTAAGGTCCCTTTCCACCCAGACCATTTCTGTGGTGCTGGGATGGGCATCCAGGCAGCCATGGACCTGAGGCAGAGACAGCAGCAGCTGCCTTCCCGGGATACTGACGTCAGGGCACTGTTGGAGCAGCGATAGGAACAGCTCTGGAAAGCCAGGAGAGCAGCTAATTCAATGCAGAGATAGACTGGAATAGCAAGTCTCCTGCTTTAATCTGATTGCTGGGCTGATGGGTAGCACTGCAATGAATCTGTAAAAAACTTCCAGGCACAGGGGTGACGTAGGAGCTTAAATCCTGCTCACTTCCAGGACTGAGGTGCCTGAGGGGAGCCACAGAGGCTGTGAGCAGGCACGGAGATTTAGACACCACGGGTAGATGTGACCAGCCCTGTGTGAGTTCTGTGCCCACCCTGGTTGCAGTGCAATTTTCCTGCCCCAGGGCCATCCTAGCTGTTCTCAAGTCAAGTCTTGGCTGGCTGATGTGTTTGTGGCAAGGATGGGAGCTCAGCTGGATCATCAGGTGAGGGAAAAACCCCACAAGGCACAAGCAGAGAGCAGAACCTTTGTGTGGGAGGGCAGAGGCCAGTGCTGGTACCACCAGTCACAGGCTTGGAAGCGCTTGGGTGGGAGGATGGCTCTTGGAATGCAGGTGAGGACATTTTGGATGCAGTGCTTTCCACATCCTCAACAGCTGCTCACTAGGACGGAATTAAAGCTGGCCTCAGCAGATACCTTCCCCCAGGAGTACACAGAGCAGCAGCCCCATGCTGGAGCTGGGCACGGCAGGGAATGACGGGCTTGCCCCTGCCTGCCTGCGGCAGCTCCCATCGGGCTGGGATCAGCAGCTCCTGGGTGTCCCAGAACCCCAGAAAACCATGGGAGACAAGACTTCACCCTCCCCAGACCGCTGTGGGGCCAGGGATGTGTCCAGAGGGGCTGGGACACCTCTCTAGGAGTCTCCACAGCCATGCTGGAGCACAGGGAAGTTCCCCTGCAGATTCCTCCTTGCGTGCGTGCGTTCCTGCCGCAGCCGCTCTGTTTTCTGGGAGTGCTGTTTTATTCTGGCCCTTGACCCTGCAAACTGGGCGTGCACTCAAGCTAAACAAGCAAACTTGAAGCTTTTGAGCTCAGGAGGCTTGAGCTGAAGGGCGTGGAGGGATGTATGGATATAGCACCACTGACAGCACAGACCAGAGCCACCTTGAGCCCAACCTGGCATAAAGAAGCCAGGGAGGGAAGGAGAGACCCCTGACATGGCACATCCATAAATCTGCAGGGCTTAGTGGGGTGGAGATGGGGCAGTTCTGCTGTGAGGATGCAGGCTGCCCAGCTCCCCCGAGGCCAGGGAGGCGAGTGGGCAGGAGATGTGGCTGCGTGTTTATTTTTGGAAATCGAGCACATTTGGTCCTGGCGACTCAGAAAACAGAGAGAGGAGGAGTTCCCACCCGTGGCCTGGCTGGCCAGGAATGTTCGTGCTCGACGTCCCCGAGGGATGCAGCTGGGGCACTCAACACCAGCGTGTGTTGCTCCAGGGAGGGAGAGACCCGGCCTGAAGTGAACCAGGGGCCCGAGCAGGGGTTCACCATCCCGGCAGCCCTTGCCAGCAGCAGCCGGGGGAAGCCGCAGGGCCGAGTTGGCTGGGAGAGAGGCAGTTTTGGTTTCTGTTCTCTGGGCAGGAAGGCGTTCCAGGGCAGGCAGCCAGCGCCGTGAGGAGCCCTGCTCCCTCCCAAGCAGGGAGAGAGGAGAAGCTGTTCAGCTAGAGTTTCTGAGCATTTCCAGGTTGGTTTGCATTGTCAACAGCTCTATAAATAGATTTTGATGGCCTTCTTTTGGTGCTGTGCAGCTGTCAGTTAGCACACTCCTAAGGACAGGCAACCTAAGCCCTTAGCAAACATCAGTGATTTGGTTGTTTTCAAAGGTTGGTGGATATTACAGCTGAGAAAGTAGCAAAGGATGGGGATGAGAACGGCCAGGAAGGATCCACCTGCCCTGCTCTATCCTGACACGCACTCCCCAGGCACGGCAGCGTGAGATTCCAGTGTCAGTTGGATAAAGTGGTGTCCTGGTGGCTGCAGGGCCTTTGCTGTTTGCCATGCACTCACCACAGCTCCCCCTCTGTCCCCAGAGCTCGCTGCCTGCCCGGGGAGGGGGCCGCACGCATGCCAGCAGGGCTGCAGCCCCCCCGCCCCGAGCCATGCGGTGACGTGGGGACGGCCCGGCCCCCCAGCAGCCATGGCCCAGTCCCGGGCCAACGGGTCCCACTACGCCCTGACGGCCATCGGGCTGGGCATGCTCGTCCTCGGCATCATCATGGCCGTGTGGAACCTCGTGCCCGGCTTCGGCCCCCCCGACAAGCCCGGCGGCCACGCCAGCAACAGCAGCAAGCCCGACCGCGGCTCCGGCGGCATCCTCCGGAGCAAGACCTTCTCGGTGGCCTACGTGCTGGTGGGGGCGGGCCTGCTGCTGCTCCTGCTCTCCCTCTGCCTCAACGTCCGCGACAAGAAGAGGCAGAGTGAAGACCTCGCCATCGCTCGCGTGCAGCACCAGGTGTCTGCAGAGCCCTCGCAGCAGGAGGACAGGTCAGGAGATGTTCTGGGGACAAAGGGAGCGGGATTGGGTGTGGGAATGAAGCCATGGGCTGTTGTTACTCAGGAAGATTTGGAGCAAGGAGAGGAAGGCAGCATGTGCTGACATAAGGAAGCACATACCATGGTTTAGGGTTTTGGTATGTCCTGGAGATGGGAAAGGAATGACTCCAGGTGTGTTTGTGCAGCTGTAGGTGGAAGGGAGCCCTGCTGGCGTGTGAGGCGGGGTCTAGACAGAGCTGTGGCCAGGGCAGTGCTGGGAGAGGTGCCACTCCTGGCTCAGTTGGCACATGGGAGCGAGCTGAGAGAACACTGGGCAGTGTCCTGGGTGACACAGAGAGCAGGAGGCTTCTGCCACACGCCAGGAGAGCAGCCAGAGGGGCAGGAGAGGGGCTGTCTCTGCCTCGCTGGGTGCAGCCAAGGTGCCAAACAGCCTTGGAGACTGGCCATGGAGTTTAGACCTGGTGAAAGTCTGCAGGGCTCCTCTGTTTGCTCAGGGAGGTTTGTGGAGCAGAGCAAAGGCTGCTGCCACAGCAAGCACAGTCTGGACAAACACAGGCACAGGGAAGTCCCTGTCCATCAGCACAGCTCCCTGTGCAGAGGGAGGCAGGGGAGCACTGAGACAATGTGGGGTGCAAGGGGACAGGAGGGGACAATGGCTCTGCTGGCTCTTGTCAGGGCCTGCAGATCCTCAGAGAAAACTGGCTTTCCATGTTTGATTGGAAAGGTAACTTCAGAATGCCAGAGAAATGGCAAGTGTTGTGTGCAGGTACCTGTGCATAGATGGTGGCACGGAGTTGAATCTCTTTGCAGAAAAACCCGAGGTACCCAACCCATAAGACATCAGAATGACAGAGGGGTGATGTCCTTTTCTAGTGTATTTTGACTGATTTTTGTGAGTGGAGGAGAGAAACTGCTGTTCTCTTGAGGGAAGAAATCACTGCTGGGAAATAGAAAAGGGTCTATGGGCAGAGAAAGTGATGGTCAAAGATGGCCATAAGTCACAAGAAAATAAAATATGTCTGAACTTAGGTGGGGTCACGATTTACTCTGTCAAGCAAAAGGAAGCTGGCATACAATGTAGAAGGGCAAAAACTGTTTCTGGTGGGGTGGTTTTATTCTTTCCTCTCCATCCCCTTCCCACTACAAAGCTGAAATGACGTGCTACCCAGACTTAACTCTTCCCCCTCCAGTCAAGAAGAGGATGAAGACGTCTCTTCCCAATATTACGTGCCCAGCTACGAGGAGGTGATGAACACGGGCTACTCCGAGCCCAGAGACTCGGACAGGAGCACCAGGCTCAGCGTCTCCCTGCCCTCCTACGAGTCCTTGGCGGGGCTGGACGAGGGCAGCCAGGCCCCGGGAGGCGCAGGCGCGGAGCCGGGCACGGAGAGGCAGCCCAGCCGGCACAGCTCCCGCCTCAGCAAGCGCCTCAGGCCCCTCAAGGTCCGCAGGATCAAGTCCGAGAAGCTGCACCTGAAGGACATCAGGCTAAACCTGGCACAGGGCAACAGCAGCGTCCCTATCACGATAGAGCCCCTCACCCCTCCGCCAAAGTACGAGGAGATCCAGGAGAAAATGCCAGTGAGCCAACAAATGCCTTAAAAAAAAAAAAAGAGGAATCTGTGACGCTGCTCGGTTGAGGGTTTTCTAAAGCCCACCGTGCCAAGAGGGGCTTGGTGTGTGGGTGCAGAAGCAGCCAGGGCTCCCTGGAAGCTGCCACGTGGAGGACATGCTGTGGCACAAGGATGGGACTCATTTTCCCTGGCACTGGGTTTTACAAAAGACTGTGGGGAAAGAAACCTGAACACCACAAGTTCTGCTGCTGTGAAGTAAATGAAGGCTGGACGTGCCAAAAGTGTCACTTGTGGTGTTTGATATGAGACCACCCAGTGCATCCTCTCCTCTCCTCTCCCCCTCGCTTCCAGCAAGACTTTTCCAAGCCACCAAACTGATATTGCAGAAGAATTTTCCAAGTGGAAAAGTGAAATGTTTCTTTTTTCGGGTGTCATTTCTTTCTGAGGAAGGGGAAGCGCATTGCCAGAGAAGCACCACGGCTTTCCCTGGCTCCCAACTGGGCTGGGCTGGTGGCCCAGAGCCAGCCCTGACTCGTGCCAAGGTCTCTGCTGGCTGGTGGGAAGCAGCTGAAAGGGGCCTCCTGCTCCTCAGGCAGAGGATGGATTTCTTGCCTCTGTGGCTTTCCCTGTTGTGTTTTGTGCTCCATTCGAGGCGAGTGGGTGACTCTGGGGGGTTGGGAGCTGCGTGCGCCAGTGCCGGGGTGAAACCACTGCTGAGCATCCTGAGCAGGCAGACTGCTCTGAATAAATGTTTTGTATGTTGTGTTTGTGTGTGTGTTTTGTACATTGTGTGTGAGTGTTGTGTACATTGTGTGTGAGTGTTGTGTACAGTGTGTGTGTGTGTGTGTGTGTGTGTGTTGTGTACATTGTGTGTGTGTGTGCTGTGTACAATGTGTGTGTGTTGTGTACAATGTGTGTGTGTTGTGTACAATGTGTGTGTTTGTTTTCTACATTGTGTGTGTTTTGTACATTGTGTGTGTTGTAAACGTTGTGTGTTGTGTACATTGTATGTGTTGTGTACATTGTGTGTGAGTGTTGTAAACATTGTGTGTGTGTGTTGTGTACACTCTGTGTTGTGTACGCTGTGTGTGTGTGTGTTGTGTATGCTCTGTGTGTTTGTACATTATGTGTGTGTTGTGTACATTGTGTGTGTGTTGTGTACACTCTGTGTGTGTGTGTGTTGTGTACACTGTGTGTGTGTTGTGTACATTGTGTGTTGTGTACACTCTGTGTGTGTGTTGTGTACACTCTGTGTGTGTGTTGTGTACACTCTGTGTGTTGTGTACGCTCTGTGTGTGTGTGTGTGTTGTGTATGCTCTGTGTGTTTGTACATTATGTGTGTGTTGTGTACACTCTGTGTGTGTGTGTGTTGTGTACTCGTGTGTGGTTGGCCCTTCCCAAGGTTTGTCATCCATCAGCAGATGCTGCTCCACGGGCATCCCAGCCCTGTGCAGAGCCATCAGCCACAAAGTCCATCAGCACATCCAGCCGTGGGCTCCCTCGGGCAGGCTGAGGTGGGATGGGGAGGTGGCTTTGCCAGTGTGATGCTGGTATTGATGTAATCCTGGAACCTTGTAGGCTGGGACAGATCTCCAAGGTCATCGAGTCCAACCCTTTTCCTCTTATAGTGCCCAGGTGTCAGTCTGGAGGATGAGAAGCTGTCAGTGTTTCTACCTTAATTTTCTTTTTCTCTGGTTAACCTGAGGATGCAGTTTCTGCCAGCTTGCTGGTGGTGGTGAAAGGGTAATATTGTCCTCTCTCTTTTGTCTTTCCTCTTTTCTCCCAGTACTGCCTCCTCACTGGGCCACTCCTGGTGCTAGATCCTTCTACCCTTGGCTTAGTTCATTAATCCAGCTGGTCCCAACCACATTGTCATGTTCCTTCATGCTTCTTGGCCATGTTAGGGCATTGATGCTGGTTGACAGAGGGGTCTGACAAAACCCAGTGCTGGAGCAAAGCAAGGAGGTTGGACCCAGCACTGCCGTGTCCATCACGGAGCCATGTCCATGTTCTGTCTCAGCAGAGGGTGGCTTGTTGATAGAAGGTTGTACTTGATATAAGGTATGAGAGGAAGTGACCAAAAAAAAAAGGCAGAGAGGAGATGCTGGCCCAAAACCACCCAACAGTTTCTCTTGTTATTTTTTCCTACGGCATTTCCTAATTTCTGTTGTTTTGGAGAAGGGCAGGGAGAGACAGGTCTAAAGTGAATGGCTTCAAACTGGCAGAGCTTTGCAGAGAAGCTCTACTTGGCCAAATCTGTTGCTTCCACCTCGAAATGAAGCATGACGAAATCTTGCAGTACTTGTGAGGCCAAACTGGGGTTTGGTGGTGGCAAGTGTGGCTTTTTCCCTTTTTTTCCTGCTGTAAAAGGGGGTGTGGCAGCCTAGGACCAAGGAATACTGATGGAGAAGCTCTGATGGGTGACAGCATCCACCTGACAGCAATGCTGAGGTTGCAAGACCTGTTTGTGTGTGTGTGTGCATGATATTAAATAAAAAATAAGTAAAATGGGGGCAAAAAAGGTTTTTTGGCAGCCCCGGCAGGTGGCAGGGCCCCTGTGAGGTTTGGAATCCACATTCCCCCTTGTGTCCCCGGCTGAGGGGATCCCTGTGCTGTGCTGCTGGGACAGTTTATTGGAAAAAGGAGAGGAAAAAACCCTAAACTAAACAAAACAAACAGGAAAAACTCACCCAGGCAGGCAGCAGTGGGCTGCAGCATGGCCAAGGTTTCCAAGGCTACTGCAGCCGCACTGCCAGCTGGGACAGAGCCGCTTTTGGGGTCATTTTGTGCAATTCTCGTGCGTGAGTGGCTCGGGTTGCGATGGGGGGGAGGTTGCTGAAAGAGAAGTTGGTTTCTTGGTGCAAGCCTTGCAGGTGAGGGGGCCGGGCGGGGTGAGCCTCTCCAAAGCGCTCAGGGTGTTTCCAGCTGAAATCCGACACCGCGACCATCGGGAGCCGCAGAGGCGACATCGTCCTGCAGGTACGGCCGAGGCAGCTGAGCATCCTAAAACGGGTGGAGGATGGAGGGAAGGGAGGAGGATGTGCTGGAGTCCTCCGTGCGGAGGTACCAGTTTATGCTGGGATTGACCAGAAAAGGGGCTTGGCAGAGCAGGGGCGAACCTGGAGCCACCTCCAGCAGCGCTCCCTGCCTGTCCCTCGCCTGCTCCCAGTCTGCAGGGGTAGCAGATCGTCATGCAGCCCTGGAATTCTCCGCCTCAGACAACAGCTTCATCCTTCAGGACTTCAACTCCCCCCACGGCACCTTTGTCAACAGCTGCCAGGTGCAAAATGCGGCCATCGGGGTGAGGCCGGGGGACATCCTGAGCTTCGGCACCGCGGGAGCGTCCTTCGAGCTGGTGCTGGACGGGGCTGCCCGGGGAAGGGTGCCCGGGGAAGGGTGGGTGGGTTCTGCTGGCCAGGGAAGGGTGCCCAGGGAAAGGTGCCCAGGGAAAAGTACCCAGGAGAGGTGGATGTGTGTTGCTGCCCAGGGAAGGCTCCAGAAGCAGGAACTCGCTCCCGGCTCCTCTGGAAAATCCTCGGGAAAGGCGAGGGGGTGCAAACGAAAAGCTGGAGCTCCCTCTGCTGAAGAAACTCGGGCCCTTCGGTAAGGAAAAGGAAAAGCACAGGACAGGGCTGCATTAGCAAAGGTAGACCTGGAAAATGTCCTTTCCCTCTATTTGCATTTTATGTTTCCTCCCAATCCGCTTACTAAGAGGAAAGTTGGGGTTTAGGTCAAACCTAGGGCGATTGAAAAGTTCCAGTATTATTTTTGTCCTTTTGGCTCTTGAAGAGTCCAAGATGCTGCCTAGGTAAAGCTGTATCGTGCTGGAGCAGTGAGCAGCTGAATCCCCAAAGGCAGGTGAGCACCGAGTCGGGTCTGCACAGCCATGCAGAGCCTGCCCATGGGGTGCCTTTTCCTCCTCTGTGATCTCCTGTGGAGGAGCAGCTTTGAAGCCTGACCCCGCTGCCTGCAGGGAGGGAACCACCTCGGCTGTGAAGTGTCTGACGAGGGGAGGGGTCGCTCCTCTCGAGTCTTAGAGGAACGAGCTGTGCAGAGGAGCAGCACCCGGCTGGGAGCCGCATCCTGCCGTGCCCAGACAGGGACACTGTCAGGGTTTTGTGCAGTCCCGCTGTGAGCAGAGCCGGGGGCAGCAGCAGGAGCACAAGCAGCAGGGCTGGGATGTGCCCCGGGAGAAGGGAAGGTGCTGGAGCAGCAGGGAGCCTGCACTGGGGCCCGGGGCTCCGTTTACAGCCGGGTGCTGAAGGACCCACACCCAGGTCCGACCCCGCGCTGGCAGGTGTTTAATGCAGCCCTTGTAACTGAGACCTCGGTGGTGGCTTGTCCCCACTGTGCTGGAAAGCTCTGCTCATCAGGAGAACAGCAGACAGTGCCCTAATTCCCTCTCTGACAGGCCCAGCTGATNTGGACCGTGCAAATGATGTGCAGAATCAGGGCAGTCAGATGGAGAGGGAAAGGCTCAAAAAGCAGCAAACCCAAGGAATTTCCTTCTGTTTCAGCAGAGTCTGGATACCCTGATTGAAATCTGAACCTTGGACAATGGAAATGGGAAAGTACTAAAACTGCTTCCACTGTGATCTGTGCCTGGGTTTTGTACAACACAGTGGGTATGAATCCAGGGCTAGATTCCTTCCTA
>VZSE01000027.1:0-22507 GCA_013398275.1 Promerops cafer
GCCAGTCCTAAACCATGACAGATGCTTCTTTAAGAAGCAAAACTGTCTATTTCAGAGACAACAGGCTCTCACTTAGCACAGAACTTAGCCAGGCTTTTATTTAGTGATGTCTAAATCAGTAAAAAAAGTGATTTTTTAGGAGCAGTCTACAAAAATTTCAATATTTTGCACTGATTTTGTACCACAAAGGAACATTTGGCAAGCAGTTTGCTGTTCCATATCTAGAACTTCTTCAAGTGAAATGAAGAACAACAGCTGGTGCTGTATCATGAACTCAGAAGGGGCACAAATCTTCTCCTGTTAAAATTAAGCATTGTTCCATCGATCAAATGCAATTGTCCCATTCATTTCCACAGAAGATAACCCATTGCTTGCCCACAGACAATTTAAAAAAAAAAAAATCACTTACAGTTTGCTGGAATCCGTAGGGAGTATAAGAGAGGTGTCCATTAGTTTGTGTACCAAGCACCATCTAGGCTCGAACACAGGGGCAATTTACTCACTCGTTATTTCTTAAGGAAAGCAAATGAATAGCTTGTTTGTACCAGGTTAGAGTAAATTAGTAAAATGCTCTGCTACTTATCAGTAATCAGAGGGAAGAGATTTGAACTCAGGCTGTATTACGGCAGAGTTAGTACTAAGATGGTATCAACAGACACATCATGAGGAGTTTGAAATCAAAGGAGTTTGAAATGAGGAGTTTATCATCAAAGATGATAAAACTGAAGAAGAGCTCAAGTTAATGAAAGCAGGAGTAATTAAGTTTAGCGGGGCAGAGGGTTCTTGTGTTTGGGTTTGGGGTTTTTTTCACTCCTTTTTCATTATTGTTTTACTGTTATTTGGTATTTTTGTGGTAGACTTTCACAGCACAAATGTAAAACATTACATTTTTTGACTGAGTAGTTCTCATGATTTGTTAACAGGACTATACTGTCTTTCACAACACAGTAAATAAGAGAACAACCAAAATTTTAATTTTAAAAGAAAATTTTAATCAGTCTTCTATGACAGGACCAGAATTAATTTTGTTTCTGAGTCAGACTGCTGTTTGTCAGCAATCTGGCATTTCTTCTGTGGCAGGTTAAGAAATAAAAATAAAAATGTAGAATACTATCAGAGGCTCCAGTTCCAAACTGGCTCTAGTTCTAAATTGTGGGCCCATGGGTCCCTATTCCTTTTGAAAAAGAGTGGAGTATTTGTTCATTTAATTTTAAGAAAAAGAGTAATCCCTTTATGGGATTACTGATAAACTCATGGCTCTGTTTCAAAAGTATTTTACTATTATGTTACATTGTGGTTTATGGTTTCCTGCAAAATGCATGTAAATCTGCAAAACATCTATGGTGTGAAAACTTTGTGATTAATCCATCACTTTAATGCTAATTTCTTTCTTAATCGTAATGTTAGTAATTTTGTAATAGAATAGTCATAGTAATTGTGGAATAGAATTATAAGCAGCTATGTTTAATTATCTAATCGAGGTTTAGTTATCTTATTATCTAATGACCTAATCATTGCATGCACAATTGCAATAATCAGTAAGCAGTTCCAAAAAATTCATTACCATTTGCAGAATATGCAACATTTCAGAAGCATATTCACCACCTCAGAAATCAACCCTCTGTACAGCTCAGAAGTCTTCTTAGTGTAAATTACCAAAGAATAAGCCCAAGAATGGGCTATGTAAATTTGCTTATTATGCTTTTCTTACAGGTGACTGGAGTATGGCACTAGAAGACACTGACTTGGTCTCCTCCAAGGAAATTAATCTTACAAGTATCATCTTAGAGGTGGAAATTAGGCCTTTAGGTCCAGGACAATACTTAAATTTCAACTTCAAGCTAAACATACATGAAAACAAACATCCAATACCTAACCTGTTTTGTAGGTAATTCAGATATTTGAATCCACGGGTTTTGGGGAACACCTCAAGCAGTCGCAGTACTGGAGGCCTTTCTAAGTGTTCTTTGTGTTTCTGAACCAGCCTTAGATCTGTCCTTGATTGATATATTTGAAAAAGGGGGTTGCTGCATGTACTTTCCATTAAAAAAGAAATCAGTGACAAAACAAAGGCCACATCAAAACAAAGAAAAACAAACACTTCCTCTGTACCATATTTACAGTAGTCTGGATATCATCAGCTAATAAAATATTAAATTTCCTGAGACTTATTTAAATCCCATCAGCATACACTTCTCAAATTCCAGCAAACTGTGATTGAGTTGAACATAGAAGAAAAATGAAAACTTTACATTATGCAGACATTATAAGACAACAGTTCTGACTGACTGTGAAGAACGACTGCAGACAGCTTGGAAAGCAGCTGCTCATTACAGTGAATTAAGAAACACAAATATTTCAGTGAGAGAAGTATCCTTCCGTACAAGCACAGCCATTTTGTGTGCAATTTTAATGCAGGCTAATCATGAGTGTGAGGGATGTGAGAATGTGATTGCATCAGAGACAGGAGGGATTTAGGCAGTCTTCAGTATAATTTAAAAAGTTAAATCTATTCTGTAGGTTCCATTTCCTTCCATCACACTTATTTATAAATTGACCTATGGAAGCAGAGCCCAAATTACTCAAGCTGCTTCAAAGTACCTCACCACAATGCAGATAGAAGAGCTATCGTTTATAAAAGGGATTAAGTGCAAGACACCAAAAGTGTCAACTGATTTGATGTCTGTGGGATGTTTGAAGTGACTCATCACATTTAAGACATTTCTGAATCTTTCCTATGCTTCATGAGATTGCAAAAAGAGGACAAGATGCAGTCCATTATCTCTTTTATAGACCTTGACTGTTTTCCATTGAGATATACAGTCCTGAAGAATATTGGTTGTGCAGATTTTGTTGATATTGCACCACTTCCTTGTCAGATAAATCTGAAATTCTTTCCGTATTTATTCTATGTGCCTTCTGCCAGGCAGAACAGGACTGGCCAGCCCAAACATTTGTAAATAAATATGTTCCTTAAAATAAACATTAACAGCAGTTCTGATTAGAGTCAAAGTAGAATAAAACAGAATCCAAATTGCATTTCATCCAGGATGAGACTCTGCATATCATCACACTGTTAGATATCAGCTTGTTATTATAGAAGTCAGAAGAGCTGGAGGTCAGAGTACTATGGCAAACAATAATCGAAAATATATCAGAAGAATAGGTGGAGGGGAAACATTTTCAGATAAATACTTTGAGTGAGCATGTACTATCCTTAAGACAGTGTTAATTAAAACAATTCCTGTACCAGAAATGTATTTTTAGAAATTCTGGGGACAGAAAGTGCTTGTTGTTCAAATTGATTCAGTCATTCTTAAAAGACTAAGAGCAGCTATTGGAGTAGACTTTTCCCTAGAGATATCCTTGGAGAAACAAGCACTTAAACTCATCACTCCCATTTGGTGCATGCACACGACTCCCAACATTAACAGGAACTATAGGCAGTTCAAATGTGTGGCCTTAGTCTAACAGGACACGGGATATTACTTCCAAACTCTTGGGTTTCCCAGGAAAGTTGGCCACTACATCACTATTAACTGTGTACCAGGAGAAACATTGTCTTTATGATTATTTGACATCTGCACTTCCATTAAAAGCAGGACTTAACAGAAAAGTGGCAGACTTCTATTTGCTTGGATTGTGAATTATCTTCATGGTTTCCCTTATTTCTAAAGTCACTCATCCATTATAAATAATTTTATGGCTGTAAGGTAAATGTGTTGCTGAATCAGCCTGCCATTCCTGTGCTACTTGATCCAAGCTCAGGGTGATGGATGGTGTCCTCAGAATGTGCCAAATGAACTGCAGCCTTGTTATTCCCCATCCCTCATATTAATAAGATGATTCCTCAGGATGAGAGTCAAAGAAGCATCTTCAGCATGTGCAAGTATCTCTGTAAGCAGCAATATGGTCTCTGCTCAAGGGATCTTGCTCCAGACAAATTATCACCATCACTAACACCTCCTTTCTGCTAGTTTTGCGAGAGGCAGGTTTGCATCAGGTGTAACTGAGCTGTGTGATGAGAGTGTTGTGGAGCCCCTGGTGCTGTGGACACTTTTCCAGCCCCTGGCAGGCGCAACCTTCTCAGCACCAGTCAGCATTCCCAGCCTTAGCAGCCATGTCCTGTAACCAAACACAACTGATATTGAACCAAATTACTCTTAAGGGAGAAATAAGGAGACAGGGAAAAAAAGGTTATGCTGAGACCATGACAGAACAAAACATACATTTAATCCTATTTTCAGTGAAGTCTCAGTAAAGTGTTCTCAGCATCTTGGTGAACAGATGACTTCTTCGCCTTTTAAAGTTCTCCTACTTCCAGAGTTCCTTCCGGTCACCTTTTCCTAGTTTTGGGAGAAGACTTAAAAATAGCTAACTCTTACACTGATGGATGAATTTGGCAGGAAATCTGAAGGACACCTGTTTCATAAAGTCTCATTTAAACATGACAATTAAAAAATGCAATTTCCCTTCTGTCTGCTTTCACTTTGATAAGCTATCTGTAACCAGGCAGGGAAAGGTGTTAATTATTCCCCATTTTTGGTTGGGCAGCATTTCTTTTCATAAGCCAGTAACTATTTCTTACAATAACTCATGAGCTAATTAACGTACCGTAGCTTTTTTCCTGCAGTAAGTGTTTTTGCATCAATCTTACTTTTTACTTTTTTAAGTTTGTTCCATTTCCTGCAGGCTCCCATAAGAAAAAAATGTAAAAAACCAAAAACCCAAAACAACAAAACCAAAACCACAACAAAACAACAGCAACAACAAAAAACAAACAAACAAACAAACAAACAAACAACAACCAAGAACAGAATAAACCCGCAAGGCTGATTACATTCATAACAGTTCATGACCTCTGTTTCACCTCTCCAAAAGTGATCTTTTTTTTTGTTGGACAAAAGTGTACAACTCAGCTAACAAGATTAGGCTTTTGCTGAAATACATTGAATCCAAAGTCCTTTTACTTCCCAAGGCCTCTCTAAGTAGATCACACAGAGGAAATGCAAGGCCTGTGAACAGACTCATTTAGAAGGAAGTATTCTACTGACTTTGACAAATACTCTGTATATTTTCCCTTTGGCCTTTCCATGAAAAATTATTACACCAGCCCAAGGTAAAAAAAATGGGAAGAAAGCATAGTTTGTATGGTAAGGCTGAAAACTATTACTGAAGTTATCAATCATCATGACTTGAAGTCATCACTTAGGCCTGAAGAATAAAAGCACTTTATTTTCTGCTACACTATTTTCTCTTCTTCCCATCTATTTTCTGGAATGGTCTTCTGGTGTGGTGCTCCTGAATTTATGTGAAACATTAATTCCTGGTCATTTCATCAGGATGAAAGCATCCCTCAGAGTCTTATCCCACCAATGGCAGCACCAAAGCAAGAGATTCGTCAGTAATTAGACCCATTCCTGTTCTCGTGCCCGGCTTGACATGCTGCATCATACAAATGCTACCATCACGTGGAGGATAAAAATTTGGCAATGGGGTGGAAGCCCATGCTTCACCTTGATGCTTACAACAGATTGAAAGTCTAAGGTAAGTGCATTTCTTTTGCTTATGACAAACATGTACAAACATTCCCTCACAATGCTGGACTAAGCATCACTGGGGATGTGAGACCCAAATCCACTTGCTCCTGATTAGTTTTTCATGGTTTTCACTGCTTCAGCAGGAGCAATGGATCAAGAGGCTCCTACTCCCTGTCCCAAGCTTAATCCGCAAGTGACTTTGCCTGTAAGATTCCATTAACCATGATTTATGGTACAGAATGGCAAGTCAGAAAACATATTAATTTTTTACAGCTGCTGCTCTGTGCTTTAAGTAAAAGTGCAGAGTAAAGCTTAACTTTTTGCAGCATAAAACTTTTGTACTCTGTGCAAGTACTGTCCATGGTGCTGCTGGGCTCTTATACTTTTAAAATTTTTTTTGTGGTAACACTAGCAAACACAGTGTAGTTTTAAAGCCAAAACCATCCTTATTTTACCTGAGATGCACTAATGCTACAGTTCAGGAACTAGTTTCAAGGAATTCAGCACAGAAATAACAATTTAGTAGATTCACATGTAAGCTTACGGAATCTTTTGGAAAAGTAGGCACCTGGAGCAATCTTTTGCTGATTACCAAACTAGCACTGTCTGTACACCTAAATATGTACCAGAGTGCAATATTTAGCATAAAAAGCAGAATGGTGGCTGGAGTTGTAACCCTGAAGCCCCAAGTCACAGCAGAACACCAAGGATGATCAATGAACAAATTCAGAACCTTCTCACATTGCATGGAAGGAGCAGAAAAGCACCATCTTGGTAATTAAATGTAATGTCTTAAAGTGCTGTAATAATTTTATAGGTAAGCCTTGTGACTATGGTAGATTTTTGCTGTCAGTGAAGAAAGCCTATTCTTGTTGGTTTGGTTTTATCCTTAAAAAAATTTGACTAGTTCCTTACCAAAACAATCAAATAAATAAATAAAAAATCCTCATACTATTCTCTCCATCCCTATAAGAAAAAACAAACAAACAAAAAACTACCAAAAATACCCCAAACTCTAACAACTTCAATTCTCAAAAATATTCAAGCCCTCATCTTGGGAAGAATGAAAAAAATATAAAGCAAGGCAGCAAACCACAGGTTCATGTATACAAAACAAGAAGTATCTGGGACTTGAAAAAGACCTCATGATAAACACATGAAAACACTAGGGTGGAAAGATGGGATATGATGAGTGTATTTCACGTAACACTCACACTCCTGGCAATTATGCTGTAAAATGCTGTCACTTTCAAGGTGCTGGAAGAAACGCAAGTTTTGGAAAAGATAGAGTTGTAAATCTTTTGAGCAAGGGAGGGTGAGAGGACATAGAGTTTGGTCCAAGAATAGACAAAAAATATTAAATACATTAAGTCTGGGAGCATTTTAAAAGTATATTCATATTATTCACACAGCAAATCCCCAAGCATCAAAATGTTCATTCAGACCTCTTCTTGCAGAAATGTGTATAACAAAAGAGACTGTTTTGTTTTAAGCCACACAAATTGCACTTGCCAAGGAAATGGCTAAAAACCCATGGTTATTAGTTACAATACAGATAAATTTTGCAAGGACAAATTTTGAATTGAACCCCTTTAGCTCATGAAGCCGTATCAAGTTCCTGATTTCTGGCACAGAAGCAGAAATCTTCTGTCATTCTGTGACTCACTGCAGGGTAGCTGGTTGGATTGAGAGTAGAGTTTGGCCCAGTAGTTTCAACAAATATTTCACAGAGTCACAGTCTTCATCAAAGCAGAGCACATACCACACATCCTCAAGGATTTCTGCATATCAAGCTGAGACTTTAAAGTTTATTTAGGAATCCACATTTCTTTACTTCGATGGCAAGTTCTCTGTGTGTGTGTAGGTGGAGGTGGGTGAACAGGAGTCCAGTATAAAGCATATTACGGCTTTAACATTAATGCTTTTAGCTAGAATACTTTGTATCCTCTATTCATAAATAAAAATATACTGCTTTGTCAATAGAAACAAATAATTACCTTTTTATAGCAGTTTTTTGTATGTTTTCAGTTTTCACACAAATCCCAGGATCCTAATTTATTATCCACCTTAAAGAAATTCACATCTGAATTTTCTTCCTACTACTTCCCCCTGACTGAGCATCAGCCACAGCCAAGTTTCCTCTGCATCAGGTCAGATATATATCAGGCCTAAAACTCAGCTGCAACACACATTCCTGTTTGCAAGTCAGCTGCTACCAAAAAACACCTGATTGAGTTCAAGGTGCCATTTGCTCCTGGTCTCGAAGGATGTGAGGGCTCCAAAAATGGGTGGTGCCTCATACCCTGAAAGGAGCAAATTAAACTTCATCTTAAAAAAAATTCCTGCCTGTTCTCCAATTATTACCTTTTATGATACACCAGTGCACAGAAAAGCCAAGCAAGGCAGAATTTTTCACAGAAGATAAAAAAAGAAAGGTGTTTTACATTCATTACTCCAAGTCTGAACCTACAAGGGATCATACCAGCTATCTTTTCCAGATCAGAGGGACACAGAAAGCAATCAGCCTACGAGAAGCCATGCATAAAAACTAGACATATACAAGCACATGGCTCCACTCTGGTGTGTGAGATAATAGTGCACACACACAACAACAAGCAGGCTTTTCCACATAGCATGTAATGAAGGGGCATCATCTTTCTTCAGGAGAAATCCCAAACCTGCTCATTATTTTCAGTGATGCATTTTCAACCCTAAAAATCTGTCTTGAAGAGGAATCAGGAAAAGAAAGATACTCCAACACTCAAAAGATCATTTCAGACACTATTCTGGAATTATTCCTAAGTGAGGATTAGAAACCCAGAAACAGCTTGTGTTTCCTTACAGAGAAACTTCATTACAGCAGGAGCTCTGCAGGATTCAGCAGGTTGCTTTCAGAGGCCACAGCTGCATGCAGAGAGTGCTTGTTGCTCCCACAGACTGTTCTCCTAGTCTGTGGAGTCAGAAATCCCTTCTGGGATTTAATACCTTCTTCTGTTTCCCTGACACAATATTCTTAAAATAAGGATGCATTTGCTTTGTAGAATTTTCATTCCCATAGACACCCTCATAAGAATTATGGCTTCAGGTAATACACAAACTGAAGTGCTGTTTCAAGGGTGGCAAACAGGTGTAATCACGTCACAAAAACGCATTGTGTTCATTTACTGCAAAGACACCTGTGCTTCACAATTCAAAAGAGCCAGGAGATTTTTCACCATGAAATATTAGTTATGATTTCTGCAGAAAAGTGATGGGTGGCCTTTGCAATGTCTCATAGATTCCTGCAGCAGCCTCTGTTTGCATGTCTGATAACCAGACTGCTGGCTTGTTTCCCTAAAAATAATAATTGCAAAAATCACTGCAACTTTTGTTTCCCATGTTCTTGCTTTTGAAAAAATTAATACCTGGGGTGGAGGAACAAATGGTGACGACCACTGGCTAAGGACAATGGGACTGTTAGCTTGTAAGAGAAACCCCTCTGTAACAGTAAAAGCTTTTATTTTCTTCCTTCTAGTGCTAAAGAAATTTATCAATTATCAGGGTATAAGCACTAAGCAGATATTGAGCTTCATGGGAATTATTTCAAACACACAAGTACAGTCACACGTTTTTAGACAGGTTTTTAGAGCACCTGTCTTATCTCATATTCCTTCCCCTCGGCATATATAAATTACCAAAAGAAGCATATGAGAAGCAATGTGGATTCCAAGATGTAGCACGGTCCTGAGGATGAAGATCAGTCTTCTATTGCTGATTTTGCTTATGGTCTTGTTCTTTTTTCTTTTTTTCACCTTCAGAAAAATTGAGTTCTTTCTTTGATCAGCACCCTTCATCTCAAAACTGGGAGTAACTACTTGTATCATGGAGGAGCTCATTGATTTCAGTGGAAAAAGCACTAAAGACAGCTTGTGAGCAAGTGAAGTTCTTTATAGCTATAATAGGCTGAAAAGGAGGTTTATTATGATTGTCTCATTAATATTTTCAGGCCTTGAAATACTACCATGCCATTAACACCCCTTCTTGGAATAGGGAGTCAAAGACCACAATGGAATTGAGAGTGATCTACTTTCTCCCATCATCATCCCTAAACATTATTCTCAGCGCAAAAGTAGTATTTTCAATGACTTTTGGCTTCTAGAAAGGGAGAGCATTAAAATTTGTAGGATGTAGAAGGCCTAGATCTCTCCATGTCAGATATTCATGTGCAACATCTAACTCCGTCACAACCACCACACAAAAAGAAAAAAGTAAAATAATTTTTTTTTTTAAAAAAGGGGAGAGAAAGAAAAGAGGAATAAAGAGAAAGACATCTGTATTCCTGCTGATGTTACTAACATGAGGAAACAATCCAAAACTGCACACAATATTCCAGATGAGGCCGCCCCAGCCCAGAGCAGAGCAGGACAATCCCTCGCTGTCATGGCCAGCCATGCTGGGCCTGCTGCCCCGAGGACAGAGATGTCCCTCCTGGCTCCAGGCCACTGCTGGCTCAGACCCAGCTTTCCAACCAGGAACCATCAGGTGCCTTTCTGCAACACTGCAACACTACTGTTGCTTTAAACCTGATTCAAAGGAATAATGTTGAGGTGATGAAGCTCTCTCTACAGCTTAGTTCACTGTCTCTCTTGCTTAATTAATAGTATATTCACTTTATTTGGAGGCATTAGTTGCCTTTAGCTGCCTAAAAGGAGTTCAGCATACAAGGACCTTGAATGCTTTGGGTGAGGTTAGTGATGTCCTCTCCTTTGGCATTAGAGACAGGTTCCACTCCACAGGTTTCTGAGTGGAAAGTCAAAGAGCTGCAGCTAAATCTGGTGGGCGTTGCTGGGCCATCTCAACAAAAAGCCAGCACCGATTTACCCTGTTGTCAGAGCTGTTCCTTTGCTTAATAAGAGGAAAAAGATAAACCATCTGCTGAGTCTTGTGCTTCCTTACTTCCTCTTATGGAGAGTAAATTGGAGCACTGGGCAGCAACCCCTGCAATACATGCCCAAATACAGTGTTGCTTTGTTTAGAACTCCAGTCCTGCCTTTTTTAGGTGCCTGCAACTGGTTGTTTCCTTCAGGGGCTGTAGCATAGTTTGGCTGACATTAGAGTATCCCCGTGCTTGCTTTCCCCTCATGCCTCAAAGGCAAGGGGCAAACCCCAGCAAGGTGTCTGTCAGCTCTGTTTCAGACATTTCAAGTGACTTAATTTATGGGGATTTAGGAGGAAAAAGGAAGGAAGACAGATAAGGAGAAAGATTGGCCTCCTAAGCACATAACTTTACTCCTATCCACACAATCTGGCAAAGATTTTGCTGAAAGTCTTTTTTTATTATTATTGTAGTTGTTGTTATTATGAATCAAGTTAAAAATATACAAAATGATGTGTGAACATTCTCTGCAAAAAGTTTTGAGGTGCACACAGCTTTGATCAGAGCAGTTTATTTCTGCAATACTCATCATACAGGAAAACCAAAGAGGGACAATCTCTTGAATAACAAAATAAATAAATCCTTTCAGCCAGAAATCATCACAGTTAATGAGGGTCTTCAAATACAAGAAGCCTTCAGCTTCATTTGCTGAAAAAGGATGGAGTTTCTGAAATGCAAACTAGTTCACTCTAATGCGTGTTTTTCACAGTGGTTATCTTCCTGTTTGCCCATAGGATCCCTTCTGGAGAAGGTTTGGGGTTTTTTTCAGCAGAGCTGTTGCTGACAGGAAGCTTTCTACAGAGAAATAGACCATGAAGTCTTCTTAGGATGGGACCTATTTGATTACAATTAGCTGAGTATTTTCTCTGTACAGCTGAACCTGTGCTGGTTGTTCTTTGTCTGCAGCCATCTCCATGCATGCACTATCCACAGGGGGAAGGTAAAACCTGCAGAGCACAGCAGAGAAGGACAGAAACTTCCATCTTCCTTCAGATGTGTGCATAACCCACTGTAAAATGTAGAAAACAAACAAAAAACACAGAAACAAGACAACAGAAGCAAGTAAGAATCAGAACAGACCTCAGCCACAAGTCTTGGGCATTCACTTTTTACAATAAAGGATCATACACATAACCCAAATATGTTGTGAAAATCCCAGAAATTGGGCCAACAGCCATATCAAAGGCCATACTCACATTTTCACAGGGTGTTACCAGAATTTTGCTGCAGAGCATTGCCAGGTGGGAATATAATTATTTTTTGTCCTATCTCCAGCCAATTTGCTAACGGTAAAAAAACATTTTGTTTCCTGACTCTCATGTAAGTAAAGAAGTTTTTATTCTGGCACCTTGTGTCTCCCACTCTATGTCAAGCCATTTAAGAATTGAAATTTCTTTCAATGGGATGACAAGCTAGAGGAGTTCCAGCCAGATGACCAGCAAGACTGGTGAAGAACAAGAAGATTGTGATGGATGATGGTCTGAAGCTGTCTGGACTTAACAGCTTACCACTAGTTACTAAATCTGCTGAAGCCTTAGGCTGTAAGCTGTGAACTTTCATGCAGATATCTTGAACTTTTGAGCTTTTATCTACTTCCCTGAAAGACAGACCCAGGAGATGGTTGGAGCTGGAAGATAAGGAAATTCCAGCTATCAACAGAAACACAGCCTCAGAGATAAGATTAAAAAATAGACCATACAGAGAGAAAGAAAAGACATGCTGAGCAACAGGAAGACCCCAGACCCCAATATTATTGGTCTGAACTGCCACGTAAGTGTTTGGAAACTCAAACTGCCCAGGAATTTTTTTTTCAGGTTGCCTCCCCAGAGGTACCCAGCTTGAGCTCTTTCTGCTGCTGTGCAAATTCAAATAAATCACTTGATTGGACTTAAAGACTGAGATTCTGCTATGAGATAGGAGGAGAAGTTTATTTAAAAGACACAATAATAATCTCATTAAAAGCAAGAATATCCAAGGTTAGAAATGGAGGAGGGGGAAGAGGGGAAAGGGAAAAACCAGCATCAAATCACAAAGCACAGTAATTTCTATGTCAAACTACCTGTTATTCCTCCTTCCCTTCAAAGTGTCTGCAGCAGTCCATAAAGGTCTAAGCAGTGACCAGGATTTTTTTCCACCACCACCTGACAAGCACAAACAAAACACAAAAGCCAGGAACTCAGCAAAAGTTGTGAGACAACCAAAACATCAGAACTGGGATCAAATACCAAATAACCTGGACATCAGACAAACAGAATCATCCCTCTCACTTTCTGAGAAGAAGAAAGTGCCAAATCTTTGGTATTTGTACCCAGAGAAACAGGATACACTGCAAAATTACAGATAGTGCTGCAAGATTCACCATTCTGCTTCAAAGGCAAAATTTCTCAATTTTTAAAGGCCACTTACGTGTACTTATGATGCAGGTTATTAAATCTAGAATTATGTTTAACTCACACTTTGGGAAATTAAGAAAATTCTAATCTGTGTTCACAGGTGACCTGCACCTATTATCTTAGGACTTAAAAAAAAAGAAGTCATGTATTTTTTTATGAAATGGGTTTGGGTCTGTGTTAATACACAGAGTCAGGTTAGAATTCAGACTATGTCAGCTGACTGGCAGACACTGACCTTGTTCGATCTCTCACAGCCTAAAGCTTCTACATGCAAATTTAAAAGACATTTTTCTTCAGTTTTGCAACTGAAAGTTATTAAGATATTTTCCATATTTTTGGGGAGGTAATTTTTTTGCAAGCAGGGTTTTATGCTGAAAGAAAAAGAATCTGTTCTTGGAGAAACTAAAATGCTTCTCTCTATTGTGGGACCCCATCAGAACACCAGATGCGCATCAATGCACATTCTACCATCTCTCAGGATTTGGGGATGGACCATTAAAGAGATATTGATGGCTCATAGAAAATGTGGAAACAATCCTATTTAGAAATCATTCTACTTGTGCATTACACATGCTTTGAATTTCTTTCCTCTTGCACATTATTACTAAGGACATATAAATGAAAGTTTTAAAACAGTTCATCTGTTCTTCTTCTGCTTTCCATTCCTGAGACTCTTTTCAAATATGGAGTTACTGGCTGTAGTAGGAAAGAATGTTGTAGAAAAGACAATTTAATTTCTTATGGGGAAAGGGAGCATAAGAGTGTCAAAAGAATGAACAGATTCTGTAATAAAGAGATGCAGAAAACATATTTTTCTTATATTGAAAAGGCATATAACAGTGACATTCAAAACTCATCCAGAGCCCCTGCTGAGAAAAGCACTTAACCACATGCTCAGCTTCCAAGTGGCTTCTTATGTCCATCAAATTCAGCAGGTTATAGATGTCTGGAGATCCCCAGCTGGTTAAATCACTGCTCAACAGGGTAAACCACTCACCCAGGGCCTAAGAGAATTATTCATAAGACATGCACTGACTTCAGCCACAAGTACTCTACTTCAGTTCTCAGTGGGGGTGTTGTTCTAAAATCTTACTACGTAACATTTACCTCAGAGTATTTTTTTTTTTTTTAATAAATTAATCAGCAGTCCTTTACAAAATCATTTTCTGAATTACAGACCAATATTAGCCAGATGCCCAAAACTTGAAACGTGTTACAGGAAGCAAAAACCAATTCCCACAAGGATTTGCTGCCCCTATGTGCTAGCTCAACTAAGAATAAAAATGATATTCTGGAAAGGGATGTCCATAAAAACACACCAACTCACTTGTATCTCCTGGAAAATAACCATCAATAATTCTTACCTTTCAATGTTCTCAAAATGTTTTTCAACTTCTCCTGTCACCTAATGAGGGCAGTGGGAAGTTTTGTTTTAATGCAAGGCAGCTTTTTCAGCTTGCTAATAGCATTTTGTGCAACAGAATATGTCTTTCTTTCAGGATACAGCATTCCTCTAGACTCAAAGATCCAAATGTAGCAGATTAATCCTGACCCCCACACATCATATTACTGTGGTCATTATTTCTACAGAAATTATCCATTGATAAAATAGCCTATTCAACACTTACTTCATGGGATGGATCCCATCTTGAGCCCTAAACCCATGCCTGCCTGCCTGAAATTGTTCTTAAAGAAAAATTCCTAAGGGATTTGCACCTATATTTCGTAAAGCTTGTCGCCAGCTATAGGACCTCATTATCACAATCTTTCCAACAAAAGCTCACAGAATATTCAGATGAGATTTTGAAATTACTGCTTTGCATTACTTATTTAGATGCCATTCCTGCATAAACATTCAACTAGTTTATTTAGAAACTGCCATCACCACCATCATGATGCTGAAAGATGTATCTCAATGCAAATTCTGTAACAGTGAAGAACTAATTGTTACCATAAAAGCTTATTTAAAAATCAGCCAACTGAACTGTGTTGCTCCTAATAGCTATTTAAATGAGAAATCTAATTTTGTTTTAGATTAGACACTGTGTTTCAAAAGGAAAACATCATCTAAATATAATTGGATGAAATTACTTTGAACCGGTGCCAAAGTCTACTAGTTGAGTGCAGCTCATTATGGCTTTGCTCTTTGGTTGGACTAACCATTAAAACTCAAATCTCATGTTTGGTGGATTCTAAAGGGTATTTTAGTCACTTACACAAGAGCCATACAATCCTAATCCCTACACAGACATACTGTAGCTATGTTGGTTATTCTGTCATGAGAGGACATCATGGAGTCACAGAGACACAGAATCACACAACTGCCAAAGTGGCTGATCTGAAAGAATATGGAAGATGTGAGAACCATTCATGAAGACAAAAGGTTTGCTACATGACACAGAGTAGTAAAAGGTGTTGTCTAGACACAGGTTTGACCAAAACCTACCAAAAACTATCAAAATTATGAATTACAGCTACTAAAGACAAGAGCAATGTTGTATTGTGTTCTTTGCTTTCCCCCCCCCAAGTTGTAATGGTTTGCTCTCCATTAAATGTACCCACCCCATTTTCCCTGCCCATCATTGTAAACCCCACCTCATTTTCCCGAATGTTCCTCTTCAATCAGTGTAGCCCTTCCCCTCCCAACCTGCCTGTCACTTGTAACCGCTCCCCCTTTTCCTGAAGTTTTGGTGCCCCTTGGTACCTCATTAGTGAATGTGATCCCTTCCTCCTCCCCTTTATCCCCCATTGGACCCCACACTGTAAACTCCTCCTCTCTCTCCTCCCCTGGGATTACCCCATTGGCCCAAGAGTTGTACCCACCCCCTGATTTTGTCCCGCTCTTAAACCCTTGCACAGAGGTGTTTGGGGCTGTTCTGTCCCTGAGCTTTCCCGGAAGGGGCTGCCTTTGCACCCGGATCCTTCAGTAAACCTGGCTGGACCTTGATACTGACAGCCTTCTCACCTCTTTCGCCCTCCTTTGGACAGTGTTGCTGTTGTTCCCGTGGAACCCACGGAAGGACTGGCTGGCTGCCAGTCTTAGCCTCCAGTCAGTCCCCACACCTGGCACGCAGCCTGAGTGTGTCTGAAACACTTCATGGGAAAACTAGCCGGGACTCAGGTGGATGTGTCAGAGCAAAATATCCCAAAACTGACAAGCCTGTAGAGTTACACCTCATTCAGTGTTCCAAAGCTTTGAAAATACACTGCAGTATTCCTTCAGATTTCTTTATATCTCTTTGTACTTATAGACTTACTTCAGACAGAAAGAAAAGGAATTGCTACCAACTGTGTGGGTGATCTGAGATCACTACCTCAAATCTGACAGAGCATTTACAGAAACACAATATGATTTGGGTTCAAAAGCATCTCCAAGCTCATGTGGTTCAAAATCCTTGCAACAAGCAGGGCCATCTTCACCTGACCAGGTTGCTCAGGCCCCCAGTCTAACACCAAATGTTTTCGGACTGGGGCATCAACCACTCTTTGGGCAATCTGTGCCAGAGTTCCATCACCTTCCTCATAAACAATTTCTTCCTTTTATCTAGTCTGAATCTACTCCTCTCTAATGTAAAACTGTTACCTCCTGTCTTATTGCTACATGCCCTATTAAAAAGGCTGTCCTCATTATTCTTACAAGCCCCCTTTAGGTCTTGAAATACGGAAATAAGGTCTCCTTGGAGCCTTCTCCTGTCCAGGCTGAACAATCCCAGCTGTCTCAGCCGTTCCTTGTAGAAGAGATGTTCCATCACTCTTGTCATTTTTGTGGCATTCTTTTGGACCTGCCCAGACAGATCCATGTCCTCCTGTGCTGGGGACCCCAGAACTGGATGTTGATATTGGAAGTAACACACAGAGGATCAGAGATACAGTGTTTTATTAGCAGGCATAATAGATCATCAATTCTCTTGCAGGACTAATCCAGGAGGTGGATACTCAGCATACATCACATCCCAAACCATTTAGTTCTGTCAATAACTTTGAGATCATGGCTTTTTGCCACACAGAACATATAATTTTATAGTTTAAGTCCTACCAGAATATTAACGAGACTCCCATTAGTAAATTGTCTTGTTGCCCTTATCCTGGTTCCTGGGAGAGAAAACAGAACATAACTAGAATAATAACAAAACCAAATTATTTTATGTCTGGGCCTTTTCTCATTTCAGTGTTGACTGTAGCTCTAATTGGATGTTGGATATAGGCTGTTTTCTTGAAATTTAGCTTGAAAATCTGCCTGGCATTTTCAACTGAGAATTTTACTCTAGATCTAGAGACTGAGAATGCATCTATCTCCTCTTTAATGTGTTTCTTTCTGTACTATACTTCCAGGAAAAGAAAATCTAAGAAAAATAATTTTTTACTGTCAAAGACAAATTCTTAAAACTGAACTTGGCTGTGAATTATTTCAAATACCTGCTTTAAAAACTGTTATGTTTTTATTGGAAAGATATGATGCAGGTGCCCGTTCCAAGGGCCACTGAACTACTCTCACATATTTATGGAGACAGAAATTATTAATCTTTGAGTGCTGTGGTGCACCATGGCACTGTGGCAACATTATAGGGCCTTCCAGAAGGCCCTATAAGATTTTAGAGAGTTTTGCTCTGAAACCAAAATGATGGCACTAGTTCTCTGAAGAGAGTAAAATAACAGTGAGAGAAAGACCAGAGTGTAATTTAAGTTGTATTTAATTATGTACTTGCAAATAATTATCTTAGCCCACCTTCTTTGACTCCCTGTATAGGCAGTAGATATTCCTCTTCAGTGGACAATCCTAAGCAGTGGAGCAATGAGCATCCTGCTTGAAGTCATATTCTGGAAAAACAACTCCTTTTTTCAGTCCAGAGCTACCTCTTATTTTGGCTGCTGCTCTCCAGGCACATTCCAAGACCCCTTGCTTCTGATGGAGACTGAAGATGGGAGTCATTGAGTCCATACCAAAGTTAGTCAGGCTCAGCACAAATCTGGACAACAAACTCTGGAAGGGATTTTTCTGATCATGTGCAGACTTCACGATGAAATAAGTTGCACCTAGTCCTCAGCTGATGCTCTCCAGTGCCTGTAACGAAATTGTGTGCACCAGATTGATCTGCCCTTTTCCTAGGCAATGAAATTAGGCATATTAATCCTTCCTGTGTCTTTTATTAGACACTAAGTGATATGATTAATACGTGCCAGTGACAATTCGTGTTCTAATTTCATCTTCTCTAGTGACAAACACAGGAAAGGAGGAGAGAAAGGAAAAGAAATTCTGACGTTATTTAAACCCATGCCATGCCATGCTTCTCTTTCCAGATTCATGACACAGTAAAGCTGACAGCAGTGAAAGAGTAAAAGGAGCAGCTGAGGCATTTGGAAAATCTGGTTCTGTGCTTCCTGAGTCTTTTCAACTAAAAGGGCACTTTCCTTGGGTTTGTATTGCTTTATTAGTAGAGTTTAGCTCATTACTCCAGCTAGCAGGCTACAGAAAGAAGGATTGGAGTTAATATGGACAGTTGTATTTACAGAATCACAGAATCACAGAGTGTCTAGGTTGGAAAAGACCTTCAAGATCATGGAGTCCAACCCGTGCCCCAACACCTCAACTAGATCATGGCACCAAGTGCCACATCCAGTCTTTTTTTAAACATATCCAGAGATGGTGACTCCACCACATAACAGGGCAGCCCATTCCAGTACTTTATCACTCTTTCTGTAAAAAAATTTTTCCTAATACCTAACCTATATTTTCCTTGATGCAGCTTGACAACCTCAGCTCCCTCAGTCATTCCTCATGGGGCTTGTCTTCCAGGCCCTTCATCTGGATGCACTCAAGTATCTCAACGTCCTTCCTAAACTGAGGGGCCCAGAACTGGACACAGCACTCAAGGTGCGGCCTCACCAATTCCAAGTACAGGGGAGGAATGACCTTCATGGCCCTAATGGAGACCATGACCACACTGTTCCTGATACAGACCAGAATGCCTCTGGCCTTCTTGGCCACGATGGCACACATGCTGGCTCATGTTCAGTCGGCTGTCGACCAGTACCTCCAGGTCCCTTTCCACCTGGGCACTGTCCAGTGACATCGTCCCCAGCCTGTAAATCGGCAGGTGGTTATTGTGGCCAAAGGGCAGGACTCGGCACTTGGACTTATTAAACTTCATCTTGTTCGACGCTGCCCATCCATCCAACTGTTCCAGGTCTCTTTGCAGAGCCCTCCTACCTTCCAACAGATCGACGTACACTCCCAGCTTAGTGTCGTCTGCAAATTTACTAATGAAAGACTCAACACCCTCGTCCATGTCATCAATAAAATATTAAACAGAACTGGCCCCAACACAGACTCCTGAGGGACTCCACTAGTCACTGGCTGCCAGCTGGATGCAGCTCCGTTCACCACCACTCTCTGGGCTGGCCATCCAGCCAGTTCCTAACCCAGCAAAGAGTGCTCCTGTCCAAGCCGTGGGCTGCCAGCTTTTCCAGGAGTGTACTGTGAGAGACAGTGTCAAAGGCCTTGCTGAAGTCCAAATAGACAACATCCACAGCCCTTCCTGCATCCACCAGGCAGGTCACCTGGTCATAAAAGGAGACCAGGTTGCTCAAACACGACCTGCCATTCCTAAACCCGTGCTGGCTGGGTCTGATACCCAGGCCATTCTGTAAGTGCTGCGTGATGGCACTCAATAAACTGCTCCATTATCTTACCAGGTACTGACTGGCCTATAATTACCAGGATCCTCCTTCCTACCCTTTTTGTGAATGGGAGTCACACTGGCCAGCTTCCAGTCATCTGGAATGTCACCAGTGAGCCAAGACTGTTGGTAAATGATGGAGAGCAGCTTCGCAAGCTCATCTGCCAGCTCCCTCATCACCCTGGGATGGATCCCATCTGGTCCCATAGATTTAGGAACATCCAAGCATCTCAGAAGTTCTCTGACTGCCTCCTCCTGGATAACAGGGGGATCATTCTGTTCCCTGATACCATCCACCAACCTAGTATGACAGTTATCCTGAGGACAAGCCATCTTCCCACTAAAGACTGAGACAAGGAAGGTGTTAAGCACCTCCACCTTCTCCTCATCTGCAGTTACTAAGTTCCCTCCTGTGTCCAATAAAGAATAAAAATTGGTCTCACCCTTCCTTTTTACCATTGATATATTTGTAAAATGATTTTTTATTATCCTTTATAGAGGTTGCCAAATTAAGTTCAAACTGAGCTTTGACCTCCCTAATTTTTTTCCTACGTGCTCTAGCAGCCCCCTTAAATGCTTCCTGAGAGACCTGACCCTTCTTCCAAAGATGATACATCCTGTTTTTATTCCTAAGTTCCTCCAAAACCTACTTGCCCTTCCAGGCTGGACGTTTGCCTCGTCAACTTATCTTTCGGCACACAGGGACAGTCTGTTCCTGTGCCCTCAATATCTCTGTTTTGAAGCACGCCCACCTTTCCTGGACTCCTTTGTTTTTAAGTGCTGCTTCCCAAGGAACTCTCTGGATAAATCTCCTGAACAGGTCAAAGTCTGCCCTCCAGAAGTCTAATGTAAAAGTCTTATTGATATTCCTCCTAACTTCACCAAATATTGAGAACTCTACAATTTCATGATCACTGTGCCCCAAGTGGCCTCCAACTATCACATCTCCCACCAGCCCATCTCTGTTTGTAAACAACAGATCTAGCATAGTTGTTCCCCTGGTGGGCTCATTCACCAGCTGCGACAAAAAGTTGTCCTCCATACACTCTAAAAACTTCCTGGACTGCCTCTTTTCTTCTGTATTAAGATCTAGCATAGTTGTTCCCCTGGTGGGCTCATTCACCAGCTGCGACAAAAAGTTGTCCTCCATACACTCTAAAAACTTCCTGGACTGCCTCTTTTCTTCTGTATTAAGTTCCCAGCAGGAACTTAATAGTAGGTCTTGTAGGTTAAAGTCTTGTAGGTTAAAGTCACCTACAAGAACAAGGGCTCCTGAACCATTCTCCAGCTGCTTATAGAATAGGTTGTCCACCTCTTCTTGCTGGTTGGGTGGACAATAACAGACTCCCAGTAGGATGTCAGCCTTGTTGGCCTTCCCCTTAATTCTTACCCATAAGCATTCAACTCCATCGTCACTAGTTTTAGTAACTATGGCATCAAAAGCCTCCCTAATATAAAGGGCCACTCCTCCACCCCAAAAACTCTATTTCCATTTTTTTTAACAAACAAAAGAAAACTGGCAATATTTGACAATTAAGTTGTCCATTCTCCATGCTGCTGGTAGAATTTCAGTTAGAGTTAAAATAGTTGCTTCTCTTTGCCTATTATTTTAAAATCTTTTTCTTTTAAAAAATGAAAATCATTGCCTCTCTTCTTGCTTTCTATTCTAAAATATTATAAAATAATAATATTTTTAAAAACTGTTTTCTCTCCTTCCTGAGAAGGTGATGTTCTTATCTGTTATTACGAGGCAATGTGGCTTCTATAGCTTGCTCACTTTTAAACTGAAAAAAAAATAGGTCCCTCTGCTGTAAAACTTCCAGTTCCTCATTAGATGTATAGTTCCCATTCATCACTATTGCATTAATTTCTTTTTGCAACAAGTAATTTTTATTCTACTCTGCTGGTGTAGTCTATGTACTTGACATATAATCTCAGTAAATTTCCTCAATCTGGGCAACTCCAGAACTTGTATTATTAGGAAATGAAGAGTATGGCTTTATAATGTTTTTCTAAGATGTAGTAGTGGCTGGAGAAAAAGCCATTACTTTCTCCTTCAATAATATTATCTAGAGCAATGAATTGTTACTGAAAAAAAATTTATTTGATTGGGACATAGAAACAGAATTCTGTGTCAGGATCGAGTTAGCACAGACCTTGCTTGTCTGCCAGAAAATCTACTCTCTGCAGGTTGCCCTGGTCCACATCAGGCAGCACAGAGAAACCAGAGCAGAGCAGATGTGCCAGTGGCTGGGCAGAGAGGAGCACCGGAGGCAGGCTGAGGGCACGGTCCTACATTGAGACCAGCTGCCTCTGCTGCCCGCGCTGCCTTTGGCATCTGCTGCCCCACAGGAAGAAAGCACTGCCCAGAGACTGTGTGAGGGAAATAACAATTAATTTCCTTTTCCTTCAATGAAGATTTGTGAGAGGGCTGCTAGAGTTGCCAGTGGGTTGGCCTCTTGCAGGGCTGGGGAGAGTCCTGGGGGCTGGGGACCCTTCTCTTAATGGGGTGCAAGGATCCCCATGGCAGTCGGTCCCAGCCCAGGACTGGGGTTGCTGCCCTGAAGCAGAGGGATCTGCTGCTGTCACCACCTCCTGCTATGGCTCCTCCTGGCTCTGGTCCCAGTCCATGAGAACAGGCACAGGTGGGGGGTGGCTGGGACCCCCAGGGAAAGCAGCCTCCAATGTGCCAGCTTCCTCCTCCACACCACAGACTTTGAGGCCATGGGCAGGAGCCCCCATGCAGGAGCTGCTGGGCTGGGAGCTGCTGGAGCTGGTGGAGCTGGAGCTGGTGGAGCTGGAGCTGGAGTGGAGCTGGAGCTGGAGCTGGAGCTGGAGCTGGAGCTGGAGCTGGAGCTGGAGCTGGAGCTGGCACTGGCCACAGGGCTGTTGTTCTCGTCCCTGATGGCACCAGAGTGCAGCAGCCTCTGGGCCTCCTTGCTGCACTGGCCCACAATGATGGACCAACACCTCGGCATTCAG
>VZSE01000028.1:0-11766 GCA_013398275.1 Promerops cafer
GGGTCGCAGGCAGGCGCGTCAAGTTACCTTAGTTATTAGCCTTATGCCCAACTTGGAAGAGAAGCCCCATAAAAGCCCAGTACTGGAATAAGGTAAAATGAGACAGAAGATGGATGGACAGGGCCTTCAGGTTCTACACAGTTTGAATGGACTCTGTAGAGTTTTCTCTTACCAGGAACGTACTCATTTGAAAGCAAACCAGTGAGAGATTCCAAGTCACAACTACAGTTTAATAGGAAAATTAAAATACAGGCAGAAAACACTGGCTTAAACTGACAGAGTCAGGATACAACCTGACACCCTATTGGTCAGGGTTGTGGTAAAAGTTCAATTAAATGGTGGCTGCAGTCCTGATGGAGTGGTTTTGTTGAAGCAGTGATCCTGTAGAAGGGTCCGGTCTTCACCTGAAGGTCCAGTGGTAGCTCTTTTCCTCTGGTAATCCAGTAGGTAGCGCTGCTTGTGCTGTTCCAAGCCTCATATTATATCCAGGTGGGAATGCTTGATTCCTCCCCCTGGGCAGAGCATCTCACAATGGGATGATGTAATTTTATGAGTCATGCAGTGAGATCTTGATGGCCCATTAATGGAGATAGCCTCCCCAGAGGGAGGTATTAGGGATGAGTCATGGAGATAAAGAACACTGCCCCACCTGTTTTAACAGCTTATGAAGATGGTAATAGAATACATACTTTTGGTTACACCTTACATCATAACCTAAGACAAGGAGCCATAGCTCTAGAAAAAATAACTTTGTTAGATAATATAACTTGGCAAGTAAGGAAACTATCTGAAGCCACAAAAAGGGGATTTCAAATTATGAATAAGCAAATACTAGACTCACATTACAAAATAGACTGGCCTTAGACCTATTGCTGACCAAAGAACAAGAGGTTTGTGGACATTTAAAATTGGATAGAGAACACTGTTGTGTACACATCCCAAATGTAAAAGAAGATCCCCTAAAACAACTTAACAAAATGCAGCAAGTTCCTGAAGAGAGCAATGCTATTTAAAAGGCCTCTGAAACTAATTGGCTCAATAAAATTCATCAAGGAATAGGGGGATGGTCCCTGAGAGGATGGCTGTCAGGAATACTGGAAAGCATCATAACTGCAATTGTAGTAATTACTGTAGTAATTACTGGTTGTTAGTTGTGTTTGTGAAATAACTGATCGGGGTCTCACAAGAATGTTTACAACTATAGATAGAAATCAAATTGAAAATTATCAAATGGCCTTGAGGAATTTGAAGTTTCAAAGGGGGGAATTGATACCAAAAGGGTTAATTTAATTTTTACTGTGCCTGTGAGCTTTTAGCAGAAAAAAAAGGCATGCAAAGACTGCTTTCCAGCAAGGACTGTTGGGAGATAAGAAGACATCTGTCTCAAGAATACAGTAATAGACAGAACAAAGGACTGAATCTGGGAACTTGGTGTGGGATTTATGGTAATGGGTAAATTGTAATGTACATGTAGCGACTGTATATAAGTAACACACTTATAGAATCATGTGTCCGCATAAGGTTAGTAGTATCCCCCATTGGATCTCAGGCCTAAATAAATGATGCCTTCTTTAATACCAAATTAGTGTTAAGGAGTCTTATTCCAATATTTATGAGATTTGGTGACAAGTTCAGCAGTTTTAAGATAAATCAAGTTTTCTTCCCTATTTTTTAAGCAAAGACACTTGTGCCCTGCTTTCCATGCTGCCTCCCCTGCAGAGTTATCTACAAAACACATCCTTTAGGACTCACATAAAACTCAAGTCAAATAAGTGAATATCAAAAGAATCTCCCCTCCGGATTCATTTTCATAAGTAACCTCACTGGAAGCAGCTTGAATACGTTAGTAGGTGAAGACATATAACCATGAGGAAATACAACCTCTGCATGAATCACACGCACCCTTGCATAGCTTAGAGGCACATCTCTTCTATGTGGCTGAAAAGGTTCAGTGCTCTGAGGGACTCACTGCTATCTGAGTTACTGCAGTGCAGCTGAAAGACAACTCCACTTTGCTTTAAAGAAGTTACCTGAGGTATATTTTCATCAGAAAAGCATGAAGCTTATTGAAGGCTAATTTACCTGCCTTCTGGGACAGATGTCGCAGTCCTGTTGGGCTCCATGATAGGATGCAGGGACAGACATTCTTATTTTAACATTAAATTCAGGCATCTCTACATTATGCTGGAGTTGTTGATGTGGTTAGAGCACTCTCTTGGGTTGGGGTGTATATTCTATTGCCATCGGTCAGAGGTGGGGCAGTTATCTTCTGTTAAGTGGGCCACCTGATAAAACCAGGTGGGCAGTTTTCTTTATCTTGTCCACAACCAATCTTCCCTCAAGGAGATGTCTTTGGTTAATGGGCCATTGAGTCTCACTGCATGACTCATAAAATTACATCATCCCATTGTGAGATGCTCTGTCCAGGGGGAGGAGCCAAGCATTCCTACCTAGAAAAAAATCTGAGCTTTGGAACACCACAGCAGCCTTTTCCCACTGGATTACCAGAGGAGCAGCTTTCTTCTCCACTGGATTCCCAGAGGAAGACCAGGCCCATCTACACCACCACTGGACCTTCAAAGGAAAACTACATCCTTCTACAGGATCACTGCTTCAACAGAACCATATCTGTCACTCCAGAAGGACTGCAGCCATCATTTAATCGGACTGTTACCAACACCCTGACCAACAGGGTGTCAGGTTGTATTCTGACTCTGTCAGTGGTTTTCTTTTTTTTGCACTATTGCATTTGTATTTTTAATTTTCCTAGTAAAGAACTGTTATTCCTATTCCCATATCTTTGACTGAGAGCCCCTTAATTTCAAAATTCGGAGGGAGGGGGTTTACATTTTCCATTTCAAGGGAGGCTCCTGCCTTCCTCAGCAGACACCTGCCTTTTCAAACCAAGACAAGCACAAATGCACCTTCGGATGTTCCTGAGAATGGAGAACAGTACTGCAGACTCATTCATGTTCCCACACAGTTGTAACAGCCATTACCACTGTGAAGCCAGGGACTGCCTACGTAATATCCTGTTCCATACTGGACAGGAGGTACCTCCCGTGAATGTGATTTAAGAAACCCATTAAAAGATGTTATGTTGCTCATAAGCAGAGTGTTACATCCCATGCCAGTTAGCTGAAAAACACAGCCAAGTCATTAAATTGTAAAACACAAACATTGCTATAGAAATATTTTCTATTTCTGGTACAGGCACATTCATATATTCCTGGTCTATATAAAAGGAAAAACATTCCAGAATTGTAGGTCCTGCATTAAGGCAGCTTGCAACATCTGTCTGTATGAACAGGAAGAGTGGTGGTTATTCAGGGAGAACAGGCATGACACTGATATACCAAAAGGTTCTTTCTTGCGTCAGATGGCTGCTGACTACCAACTGACTTCAGTGAGAACAACCAGATGGTATGAAGACAAAAATTAATGCTGTAATATCACATTAGAGATTGTCTGTGGGACACAAGTGTCTAGCATTCTGGAGTTGTGTATTGGGTTTGCTTGGCAAGATGGACCCACAGCTGGCCAAGGCTGAGCCAGTCAGCAATGGTAGCCTCTGCTATAACATATTTAAGAAGGGAAAAAAAGTTATTGCCTAGATGTGGAGAAACCCCACACCAGAGCAGGTGAATGCCCAAAAGAAGGCTGTGACCCCGTGGGAAGCCCTTGCTGGAGCAGGCTCCTGGCAGGGACCCGTGAACCCATGGAGAGAGTAGCCCACGATAGAGAAGGTTTCTTGGTAGGACTTGTGACCCTGTGGGGGAGCCATGTTGGAGCAGGCTGTTCTTGAAGGACTGCACCCTGTGGAAGGGACTAATGCTGGAGCAGTTAATGAAGAACTGTAGCCCATGGGAAAGACTCAGGATGAAGAAATCTGTGGAGAACTGTCTCTAGAAGGTGGGACCCCATGCTGGAGCAGGGGAAGGACATCTTCATCAACAACTTGGACGCAGGACTTAAAGAAATACTAAGTAAGTTTGCTGTTGACTCTCTCGAGGGCAGAGGCCCTGCAGAGACCTCAACAAATCACCAACCATATGAAGTTTAACAAGGACAAGTGCCGGATTCTGCACCTGGGATGGGGCAACCCTGGATGCATGTACAGACTGAGCAACAAGAGGCTGGAAAGCAGCACCGGGGAAAGGGACCTGAGGGTCCTGGTTAATGGCAAGTTGAATATGAGTCAGCAGTGTCCCGGCAGCCAGGAGGGCCAACTGTGTCCTTGGGTGCATCAAGCACAGTTTCACCACCCTGTCAAAGGAGGTGATTGTCCGGCTCTACTCTGCACTGGCATGTCCTCATCTTGAGTACTGTGTGCAGTTTTGGGCATGGCAATATAAAAAAGACATTAATCTATTGGAGAGCATCCAAAGGAGGGTCACGAGGATGGTGAAGGGTCTGGAGGGGAAGCTTTATGAGGAGCGGCTGAGGTCACTTGATTTCTTCAGCCTGGAGAAGAGGCGACTGAGGGGAGACCTCATTACAATCTTCAACTTCCTCATGAGGGGAAGCAGAGGGGTGGGTACTGATCTCTTCACTCTCGTGGCCACTAACAGGACTCGAGGAAATGGCATGAAATTGTGTCAGGGGAGGTTTATGTTGGTGTCATGGTTCTGTACTTCCCCCCTGAGACTCCAAAACTACATGCCACTCATTCACTTCCCATCCCCTCCTTCTCCACTCGTGGGTGGCTGCAGAGGAGAGTTAGAGGCACAAATGGCAAAAATCACAGGTTGAGATAAGAACAATTTACTGCAAGCAGCAATGAGATAAGAAAAATTAACAGCAACAGCAACAATATTAATAAAAAAACATATAAGACAAATGAACAATTTACACATAAAACAATACCAAACTGTTTCTCCCACCATGCTTTCTCCCACTGGAAGGGAATGCCCCCCTCTCCCAGAAGCAAGTCTCCCTTACTTTCATCCCCCAGCAATGACATGAGGTGGTATAGAATAACAACCTATACACACTCACATGGCTCCAGGCTACACCCCCTCACAGCTACTGCAAAAATAATTAACTCTGTCCTGGTCAAAACCAGGACAGTTGGATACCAGGAAAAGGTTTTTTACCCAGAGGGTGGATGAGCACTGGAATAGGCTCCCCAGGGAAGTGGTCACAACACCAAGCCTGACTGAGTTCAAGAAGCATTTGGGCAACATTTTCAGGCACAGGGTGGGATTTTTGGAGTGTCATGTGCAGGGCCAGGAGTTGGACTCAATGATCCTGATTGGTCCCTTGCAACACAGCAGATTCTATGATTCTATGACTCCTGTCCCTGAGCAGTGGCAGGAACAACATGTGATGAACTGACCATAACCCCCATTTCCTGTCTCTCAGTGCCACTGGGGGGAGGAAGTAGGGCCCAGGAAAGAGGGACAGGTGGGGAGAAGGTGTTTTTAAGATTTGGTTTACTTCTCATTATCCTGCTCTTATTTTGTTTGGTAATAAATTAAATTAATTTCCCCAAACTGAGTCTGTTTTGCCTGTGATGGTAATCCACAAGTGATCTTTCCCGGTCCTTATCTCAACTCCCAAGCCTTTCATTAATTTTTTTTCTCCCCTGTCCAGTTGCAGAGAGGGGTGATAGAGTGGCTTTGGTGGGTACCTGGCATCCAGCTAGGGTCAACCCACCACAAGCTGCAAGGTTCCCTACATTAAATAAAGTCTAATATTCAGTAAGTTTACAACATGGCTGCCTATAGCAACACAAAGGCACTATCACCAGACTCTACTTAATTGAGACTGCAGTTTTAATCAATATTAACCAAGTGCACATTCAATCAGAGGTTTTGCATTGACACAGAGCTGGCATTCAAGTACAATTATCTGGTTAAGGAGCTATTTTTATAACAACCAGACTTGGTTATTTAGATGAGCATACTTAAAGATACAGTATAGCACCACAAAATTATCATGTTAATCATGTTATGTGATTCTGTGATCAACACTGCATATAAAAAATTTGAACCTTACAAAGAACGATAATATATTCTAGAGAAGAATTTAAATTTGTGTTTTCTATAGTTTTCCACTTCTTCCTCTGGAAAACAGAAGTCACTACCCAGAAGTCACTACCTAGTTTCTTACATAGAGCTCTTTCAAGAGAGAGCAGGAACCACAAAAGCCCAGCATGCCACTGTAGAGGGCTACAGCAGGGCTTTCCCAATACATCAACATGGTGACAGTTTTCACAACATGGGGCATGTCCTGGGTACAGAGAGAAGGGGGTGGAGTTTTCAGCGCTGTTTATTCAAATATCATTCACATCATAGCCATGAGCATGGTTTTGGCAGGTAAAAGACCATGGCCACAACTGGAAGGTGGTCCATTTTGTCTGGCTCGCTGAAGCAATCAGCAGACCCTGGCATTGTATGACCTGCGGGTGTCTTCCCATTTATGAGCCCTCCAGGACACTTCTGCAAGACAAGGGGCCTGAGAAGAGGTAGCAGGGTGGCTCCCAAGCTGACAGTGCTGAAGTGACAGCTCCGAAACTGCAGCTGGGACAGGTGGGGCTGGGACCACAGTTTTTGGTGCCCGGCAGGACCATTCCTGCCCCCCCCCCCCCATGGGGCAGAGGCCTGAGACAGTGGCACCAACATCATCTGAATCCAGCCGAGCTGAAACGGAGTCCAGCAGGTGGCAGGAAGAGGCATATCACCTTAAGTGGGCCATAAACCTCTTTCCTGGAAGTTTGGGCAAAGTCTCTTCCACTGAACAGAAAATTTTACTGCTTTTGGCTCATCAGGAGATTTCTGTGACTCCTAACAAATTCCTTGACATTTTGGAACAGAACTAAAGCCTTCCATTACCAGTTGTCCAGGTTTGTCCCTTTTTCAAGAGATCTCTTGTAGAGAAAAGGTCACAATAGGATAAATTCAAACAAATTGGAGAAGAAATATTTTCTTTTTAAAATTCCTCCCTTCCAGCAGACTACAGTGGATGGAGCTTGGATGCAATTTTTCCTCAACCAGGGAAGAACCTTTCCTTAGGGCAAGGCCAGATGGGTAGAAGCAATTTGACAGCTGCAAACAGCAATGCAGGCAAAGGGGTTATAGAAGATGACATGAGCAGGTATCATAAGCTTAGCTGGTGGCCACAGATCAGACACACACTGCCTACACACCAAGTCCTATGCACGTGTTTTTGGAGTGGCCAAAAACACAATTTTTTATTCCTTTGTGCAGCTATGCCAAACCAGCAGTTAACGGGAAGACTACCTTGCAAGCCCTGAAGTATTCCAGCTTACCCAAACTTGTCAGAGGCCTACAGGCAGCAAAGAAACCACCACAAATGCCTCCCTCCATCCACTCGATAATTGATCCCAAAAGGGTTAATTCAATTTTTACTGTGCCTGTGAAACTTTTAGCAGATAAACAAGGCATGAGAAAGCTGCTTTCAGCAAGGATGGTTAGGAGATAAGAAGACATCTGGCCCAAGAATGCAGTGATAGACAAAACAAAGGACTGAATCTCTGGGAACTTGGGGTGGGATTTATGGTAATGGGTAAATTGTAATATGCATGTAGCAACTGCATATAAGCAACACACTTCTAAAATCACAGGTCTATGTTAGGTTAGAATCTCCTGCATGCACCTTCAGACCTGAATAAATGATGCCCTTTTTAACACAATTTTAGTGTTGGAGAGACTCATTCCAATATTTTGGACATTTGGTAACATAATTAGCCAGATGGCAAGTCTGCAACAAAGCTACCATGAGATAGTCAATACTCCTGTTCACTGGACCTTGTAAAGCAGCTTAATTTATCCAATCTAAATATCAACTCCTAAAAGCTCTTTCTCTTGCTCATTTTCCAGACAACAGTAGAATGAACCTGCTTTAGCAAGGGGGTTGGACTAGATGATCTCCAGAGGGCCTGTCAAACCTCAGTCATTCTGTGATTCCAGAAGGGAGTTGGTAGCATTAAAAATAGGATCTGTCACATTAAGACATCAGTGCATTCTGTAAAAGCTGAGGAAAAGATTTGATGAAAACACTACTGTCTTGGGGTGATTTTATGATGATACTCTATTCCTGATTGTCCACTTAATGCCCAGAAATGGCTGCTGTAGCTTTAAGGTGGGTTCAGGGGAGGAGCGGGAGCCTTGGAACTCCTGCGGCTTTGTTCAAAGACTCACTCCGGAGCGTGCTGGGCACGGCGCAGACCGGACGTTACTTTGTTGCTTAGGTAGGTTAGTTTTTTGCTAGCTGTCCTAGGGTGACTTTAAGATGCTGTATTGTATTTATATCCCCATCCGTTTGGCCCAGAAATAAATTCTGCGCCTTTAAAACTAGATCCGAGAACGAAGGGGGGGGAGAAGGAGGTGGAATGTCTGAGGCGCTGTATTCAAAACATAGAGATAGACAGTGCAGCTCTCTCCGAGGCTTTCGCAGAGAGAGAGAGAGAGACGGGGAGTTTTTTTTTCCTTTTTTTTATTTTTTTTTTCTGGTTTTCCTTGTTAGCTACAACAAGAAAAGTTTTTCCAAGAATGTTTTTTTTTTTTTTTTGTAACTTTTCAGCTTCTCTCCAGTCCAAAACACCAAGCCAGTCGCCCAGGGCCCACTCCCCCCCCCCCCCCCCCCCCAAGCTGCTCTGCAGCCTGGAAACCGGATCCAAGCCCCAGAGGGACTGAAAGAGACTGAGCGAGCTGAGCCACACCCCACAAAAAGACACTCTGAATTTGCCATCTCTTCAGAGCAAGGAGAGGTTTTATGGTTTAATATTATTCATTTTTTCATTTTTGTGAGTACTTTGCTTGTTAAACACTTTTTCCCACTTCTCTCCAAGGACATTCTTCTCTCAAACAGATAGAGAGAGGGGCTGCTGAAATTTGCTTTCTAGAAGAGACCCCATTGGAAAGTTTCCTCCTAAATCTGTCCTAAACCAAGACACTAGCTTAAGCAAGGTGGTTTGCTTCCTTTCTTTCCTTTCTTTCTTTCCCTGGCCTGGAGAGGCTGTAGCAGCAATCTTTCAGCGGCTTCTGTTTTGCTTTCTCTTGAACTGTTCAGCTTAGTTTTTGTCTGAGATCAGACAATCGCCGAGGGTCGACTGGGACCTGCAGGAGACTGGCAGGGGCCGCTCCGACCAGCCCGAGACCTCGGGAAAAGCTGAACCAACAAGAGAAAGGACACCAAAATCCATCAGCTTCATTTTGCTGTGAGGAGGAGACCAACACCAGAAGTTCAACAGGTTCCCATCTGTTTTGCCCAAGCTGCTGCGTTAACTCCTTTTTCCCTTCCCTGAGACAAAGCCAGCCACCATTTTTCCTTCCCTGCCACGCAGCCAGCCAGCGTGTTTTCTTCCCCAGGCATTTTGGGGTTTTTTGTTCTGCTGTGGGTGGGGGGGGTAAGATTCTGAAAGTTCAATATCTAGCATTTATTCAATTTTTTTCCCTGTGCCGTGGGGGCACTTTGGTTTGTCAATAAATAGTTAAGGTTTTTTTCACTTTCACCCACTGGCATTCATTTTTCTCGTTGGCAAAACGGATTACTGAAGCCCTTCTCATCAGAGGAAACACTCATTCCAGAGCGTTTTCCCCTAAATTTGTCTCTAAACCGAGACAACTACAAATTATACTAGCTTTTTCTCTTGCTACTATCTGGCCTGTGCATTCAAGGGGTATTCAGCACAGTGAAAGCTACCCTGTGATTGAGTTCCAGTGAGGAAAGTCTTGACTTATCACCACAACTGTTATAAATACATATTATGTTATTGGCTTTTCGCAAATATTAAAATGATGCTATATGTATAATGTTAGAATGACTTTGCTGTATGAATATTTTCTATTTCNACAACCATAGCTAACTCTATAGAAACTCTTCTCTGAGCTATGATTCTATGATATAAACTTGAAACAGCAGCTCCTCTGGAGATCAAAAAGAATCCCTTCTAGTTGCTTTACCAGTAACTTTTCACCATTGATTTGTTTTCGAAAGCTTTAGCAAAAGAGTTGCTCAATATGCAGCATGAAACAGTCTGATGCTGGGGCTGGTCAGTGTCCTGTGATATTTCCTGGCATGTATGGCCACAAACTCATCTCTGGCTTGTGATGGTGTGCTTGCTTGCTTCCTTCCTTTGTCCCCCCACCCCACTGTTTAAGCCACAACCACCAGTGAGAGTTATGATGGCTGTATTCAGCTTACTCTGGAGTTTAGGGGATGAATAGCAACATGGTAGTCAAAGGTTGTGACCTAGGCATCTTTCCAGTATGCAAATATAAGTCAATGACCTTACTTCATAAATAGTGGACAGCCCAGGGCCTGGCGAGCTTTCCTGCACAGCAGCAGGCTGCATGCCAGGATCTCCCCTTGAGTAGGGACAACTCTTAAAGTTATTCCTCAAGGTTGAGAAATTCCTTGCAACAAATTAATAGCATACTAAACTTTGAAATTTTAACTAAGTGATGTAAAGGATTGATTGTGCTCATATAATCCTTTAGACATAAACTGCTGACCTAGTCTGGGACCAGGCTTGGATCCAGCTGCAATTAGACTCCTCTCTGAGAAAGCATTTAGAAAGCAAGGGGGTACTTTCTGCACCTCGTGACTCATGGGGAGAGGCTCCCTGAAAGTTTTTCCTAACCCTGTCTTCTATTTAGTAAATAATCAAGTGTACCTTTTCATTGAATTTTGTTAAACCACTGTTGCATTTACCATTGAATTTTGTTTACTCACTATTTTATGTCAACTATATTGTTGCTTCTCTCAGGAGTGAACTGCATCACTCCATTTGCAACAAATTGGAGTAGTCAGCAGGATGGCAATAATATTTACAGAAGCATAGAGTGAATGAGTTCCAAATTCTCAGAAGAACAGGTTCATAACAATTGGCATAATTAAGTTGTTGAAGATCACTTAAAGGGAATTAGGGGGCGTATAAAGGATAGAAAAGGGAAAGGAGATGCTAGATACTGGTTTAGAAGCTGCATATCAAGAAAGGGAGAAAAGACAAAGGAACAGGACCTAGAGAAGGAAATAGAAGATGTGGTGTAGAAGGAAATAGTGCTCTCTTTAAAAATGGAACTGCTGCAAAAACAATTAGAGGAAGATAAATTGCAGTGCTGTGCAGCTCTTCAGAAGGACCTGAACAGGTTGGAAAGATGGGCAGAGAAGAACCTTCTGAAATTCACTAAAGGCAAGTACAGTCCTGCACCTGGGGAAGAATAACCTCATGCACAGGCTGGGGGTGACCTGCTTGTAAGGAAACAGCAAAGCCTGGTGTTAGGAATAAAACACTAAGAAATCTCAACACCTAAGTTGTAAAGTTAATAAGTTACCTGTTACTAAGTTGTAAAGTTAATGAATTAAGTTACTTGTTATTAATGATTGTAAAGTTAATAAGTTAATGTTGTCAATAACCCTTTTTCTGTCAGGAATCACCTCTGCTGCTTCCCAAAATGGCGACTGGGACTTGAAAGGGGGAGGGGTGATGTCGGCACGTATGCAAATTAAGAGACAGTTCATACAGAACAGCAAAAGAAGCTCTTGAAACAACGAGCCAGCACCAAATTGAAAGATCTAAACACCCTGTCTCTGTTTGGGAGGAAGTGAGTTTTTTGGGAAGTTTTAGTTAAACCAATCAGTGGTCAGATTCGAATATTGACACCTGGTGTGACCACTGAAGACGTGAGTCACCTCTGAAGACACACGGGGTTAAAAGCAGAGATTTCCCAGAGTTCCCTCTCTTTCGCCTGCGGTAGCCCAGGGAGCGGCACCGTCTCTTCCCCCGCCCGGCCACAT
>VZSE01000030.1:0-14899 GCA_013398275.1 Promerops cafer
GTGGTGTGTGGAGAAGGATCTCCAGAGCTGGTGCGTGGGAAGGGATCTCCTGCAGAGGTGGTGTGTGGAGAAGGATCTCCTGGACAGGTGGTGTGTGGGAAGGGATCTCCTGCAGAGCTGGTGCGTGGCTTTACCTTCCCTCTGGGCCCGGGGGGCTGTGGCCGTGCTGGGTGGGGGTGGAGCAGTCCCGGGGGCAGCTGTGTCGGGTTGTGTCTGCCCATCAGACCTGGCCGTGCCGAGCTCCCGGCTCTGGCTCCGGCCCCCCGCTGGCGGCGGTGCCGCGGACGTGGCTGCGCTGCCCCGCGCCTCCGCTGACTCGGCTCTGATCCTGGCCACGGGGCTGGTGGGAGACAAAATCCACACCCCGCTCCTGCTTTTCCGAGCTTTCCCCAGCTGATCAGAGGGGATGGGGCACGCTGTAAATGGCTGCTGACTCCTTGTGCTGTGGAGGTAGAGCTGAGCACATCAGTGAGTTACTTTATGCCTCAGTGTTCACCTGGCTGATGGTTTGTCCCAATTAGAGATCTTTTAATTATAGTAAAGAGTGACTGTGTGTTTGGCTTGAATCAAAGTAGAATTCCTGATGTTGTGCCCCTATGAGCACTGGGGTGGATGTTTACAAGTAAAGGGAAGAGGTTCTGGATTTGCTGTAAAAGTCCCCAGTCCTTCAAGTCTGCTCATGTGCAGAATTGTCTGAGTTGCCTCCTCTTATCCTGAGAGATCCCCAAAACCTATGTGCTCCCCAAGGGCTGCTCTGCAGAGCCCAGGTGGGCTCCAATGAGTGCAAAGGGTGGTGAGCAGCTGAAGGGATTTGTGCCCTCAAAGAGGAGCATCCGTGGCTCTGGGAGGCCAGAAGGTGGGGAGAGGGTGGCAGAGGGGGCAGGTAAGGTGGGCAGAGGAGCAGGTTTGTGTCTCAGGCTGTCTGTCCTTCTGGGAAAGGACACAAAGAGCATCCTTGTGGCCATCTGTGCTCACGGGCACTGCCTGCTGCCCTGCCTGCACTGCCATGGCCTCACCTCCCTCACTGGGAAGAGTTTCTTCCCAATATCCCATCCAGCCCTGCCCTCTGGCAGTGGGAGCCATTCCCTGTGTCCTGTCCCTCCATCCCTTGTCCCCAGTCCCTCTCCAGCTCTCCTGGAGCCCCTTTAGGCCCTGCAAGGGGCTCTGAGGTGTCCCTGGAGCCTTCTCCTCTCCAGGTGAGCACCCCCAGCTCTCCCAGCCTGGCTCCAGAGCAGAGGGGCTCCAGCCCTTGGAGCATCTCTGTGCCCTCCTCTGGACTGGCTCCAGCAGCTCCAGCTCCTTCCTGGGCTGGGCCCCAGGGCTGGGGCAGCTCTGCAGGTGGGGCCTCACCCGAGTAGGGCAGAGGAGCAGAATCCACCCCAGCCCTGCTGCCCACACTGGGGGCTCAGCCCAGGGCTGAGGGGGATTCAGAGCCAGGGCATGGCCAGCCCTCACCCACCAGCACCCCAAAGTCCTTGTCCCCAGGGCTGCTCTCAAGGAGTTCCTCTCCCAGTCTGTGCTCATGGCTGGGATTGCCTTGACCTGGATGCAGGACCTGGCCTTGGGACTTGTTGAACCTTGTGAGGTTCTCCTGGCCCCTCTCCAGCTTTCCACCCCCCTGGATGTCCCCATCCTTCTGTTGTGTTGACTGCACTGCTCAGCCTTGAATCACCCACAAACCTGCTGGAGCCTGAGCTGGGCTTCCACTCCCTGTTTCTGCAGGAATCAGTGATCCCTCAGAGCTGTCAGGGTGTTTGAGATTTGATGGGGAATTTGATGGGTAGAAGGACTGGCAAATTGCTGCCCTTATTTTCACTGCTGGGTCACCATTTTGGGGTGGATGAAAAGGGTCTTTTCACCCCAGGAGTTACCCTGCATTGAACAGCTCTGAGGTGTTTTTAACTGGGCTGCTGGCTGGAGCTGTGCACCCACAGGGGCCATTTCACAGGACTGCTTCTCATGTCTGCTTTTAACAGCAGAACCTGTCCCCAAACCAAGTATGGGATGGCAGACTTTGCTGTTCTGTGCTGGGGGAGCTCTGGTTTCCCCTCTGCCCCCTGTGGAGTCAGGAGTATTTTGATAAGGAGCTGTGACCTGGGACATTGGTGCTGGGAGATGAGACCTGAGCTCGCTGTCCTCATCCTGCTTCCCAGGGAGAAACCTGCCCAGGGATTCCGGGCAGATTAGCAGCAGAAAGTGAGAGCAGAGCTGAGCTGGCTTAGCTCTCTCCTCAATTACCACATGTGCTTAATTCCTCTAAAACACATGCAGAGTGTGACAGAGGACAGGACAGTCCCAGCCCAAGCTCTACTCAGCCAAACGTGGCATTCCTGTTTCTAGGTGGGACTGCAAAGTGTTGGTAAAGTTGCAGTAAACTCAATTTGTCCTCATCCAGCTCCATCAGCTGCTTTTATCAGTAGGGGCTGTGGCCCTGTGCTGTTACCTGGCCTGAAAATCAGATTTCTGTATTCACCCTCTGTATTTGGTGGCTGTGGGTGGTGGATTTTCTTTAAAAAAATACAAAAATAGATATAAAACTATCCTTTCTTTTTAGAACAGTATCATGACATGCAGGAATTGTATGAGTGTTGAATATATGATTGTTTTCTTGGCTCTGTAATAAGGAGGCCTTTGGAAAAGTGTGCAAGGGAAGGGTGGAAGTCTGTTCCTGGTGTTTTAAACCCTAGGAAAACTGCCCAAAATGGACTTGGGCTGCTTGGAGAGGGACTTGGTGACTCCTTCTGGTTCCCTGCTCAGGGGTCCCTGGCAGGAGAGAGAGTGAAAGCCGTGTTGTGATTCCAGTGCTTGCCTGATGCAGAGCACATTCCAGGCTGACAGAAGGTAATTTTGGAGTTCATGGTGCTGAAATCCAGGAGGTCACTGGACAGGTCTGTGCCAAGAACAACTCACCTGCCAGCCACTCTCAGAGGTGTCTGGTTCCTCTGGCTGAGGCTGGAGTCAGTGCAGCAGAAAATCTGGGAATTGATAATCAGAGTGGAAAGGAAGGAATGCAGGTTTGCTCTGTGTGCTGCTGTGATCTCTTCCCTGGAGATGCCCTGTCTCTCCCCACAGTGACTCACAGGGTTTTCAGCAGAACTTGGAAAGAAAACCCAAACAACCAAACAGGCACAAGATTAACCAGAGAAATAAAATCTCCTCCGACAAGGGAAGGAGGATGATGGAAAGTAAATTTTTCATCTGGGAGAAGGATGGCTGAAGGTGCCACGTGGATGATGGTCAGTGGTGTAGGAAATGTGCTGGAGCCCCAGGAGAGGCTGAGGGAGCTGGGAAGGGGCTCAGCCTGGAGAAAAGGAGGCTCAGGGGGGACCTTGTGGCTCTGCACAACTCCCTGCCAGGAGGGGACAGCCGGGGGGGTCGGGCTCTGCTCCAGGGAACAGGGACAGGAGGAGAGGGAACGGCCTCAGGCTGGGCCAGGGGAGGATATTGGGAAAATTTCTTCCTGGAAAGCGTTTTCCAGCCTTGGCACAGCTGCCCAGGGCAGTGCTGGAGTCCCCATCCCCGGAGGTGTGGATGTGGCACTTGGGGACAGGGGTCATTGGTGGCCTTGGCAGTGCTGGGTTAATGGTTGGACTTGATCTTAAAGGTCTTTTCCAACCTCAACACTTCTGTGACTGCGTGAGCCTCGGAAATGTTGGGGACAAGTGCTTATAACAAGAAAAAGGAGGGAATTATCAGCTCATAGGTTTAAATGGAGCAGGAATAATTAATATTTTGTACAACAGCCAATTAAATGGTGGCACTTGCTGCTGGGAGCCAGAAAATCCGGGGAGGCTCAACAGATTTGGGCACAGTTTCATCCCTTGGGGGACAAGCTGTAACTGGCTGTGGGTGGAATGTGCCCTGGGGGCTCCTCGAGCAGCACAGCTCTGACAGTGAAGGATCAGTGCCCATAGGAACCACTGCCTGTGCTCTGCCCCAGTATCCTGTTTCCAAAATACCAATTGCAGTTTGCTTGCTGGGGAAGAGGTGGAATTTCCTGGGGTTTCAGGCTGACCTTGTGTGACCATCCCGGGGAGGAATTTGAAACCAACACCCTGTGGTGTGGGTCTGGGATAATGGGGGTTGATTACTTGGGGTACCTGGTTATTCCTCCTGCCTTAATCCATTTTTTTCTTCTTGAAAAACAGGAAGGGATTGCTTTTGGGGCTTTCTGTGGACTGCAGAAGGGTGGGAGCTCCGGGCAGGGGGGAAGAAGATTGGAAGAGGGCTGGTGATGCCCTCTGCTCTGGTCCTGGGGTGAATTCCTGTTGCAGTAGAGTGGAAAGGGAAAATCCAGCTCTGGAGAGGGACACTGGAGTAGGGATCCCACTGCAGGGCTGGGGTGCAGTTGGGTGGGTGGAAGCCAAAGGGCAGCTCAAGCCAACAAGGAGTTCCCCTTCACTGTCCCAGATCCAGCCTTTATAGCAGCATTAAAAATCAGCCATAATTTATTATTCCTCAGCTTTCCCTTTAATCACTCCACCGATAATGCCACTTTTGTTGCTCTGCTAATTTTGGCTGGTTTTTGTCCTTTTTCCAAGGCAGGGGTTTGTTTGCAAAAGCCATTTTGAGTTGGGCCTGTGACACTGCAAAGCATCTGGCACCTTCCCTGTCCCATTCCATGAATTATCCCCTTGTTGCTCCCCCCGGCCTCACAGAAGCTCCTGGCCAGGTGGCCTTGGCTCGTGGCTCTGCTGGGGTTGTGGCAGGAGGGGACAATCCCTGTCATTGTCCCAGCTCATCGCTGGCTGTAACAGTTCAGCTATTCCCAGCTGTTGACATCAGCATTCCCTTTTCCCCTCCTCCCTGTGAGTTTCCCCATCACTGTGAGCTGTTTTCCCTGTGCTGGAGGGCTCTTGCCTGGAGGCACTGGCTGCCAGCGCCGTCACCTTCTCTTCTAATTGTCTTTTTATCCTTGGAAGCTTGATTTTCCCAGGATAGCCAGCTGTTGTTAACTATGCCAGGAGCTGCTGCCGTGAAAAATAGAATTGGCAGTGCTGCTGCTGGAGTTGTTTGCTTGGATTTCCCATTCCTAATGATTCCTGCCTCCTCTCAGTGCCTCCTGCTCTCACTTGTGCTCCCTCCTGCAGCTGGCAGGATGCTCTGGCTCCCCAGTTTCCTGGTGGGTTGGTCCATCTCAGCCACCCTCAGTGAGCTGCAGCCAACACTTCAGCTTCTCCTGCCACAGCCAGGGGGATGCTGGAGGGCAGGAAGGGCTTGCAGAGGGATCTGGACAGGCTGGATCCATGGGAGCCTGTGCCAGGGAGAGGGGCTTTGGACAAGGGCCTGGAGTGACAGGTTAGATGGGATGCTGGGGAGAAGTTGTTCCCTGTAAGTGTGCTGAGGCCTTGGCACAGGGTGCCCAGAGAAACTGTGGCTGCCCCTGGATCCCTGTCAGTGTCCAAGGCCAGGCTGGACAGGGTTTGGAGCACTTGGTGTAATGAAAGGTGTCCCTGCCCGTGGCAGGGGGTGGGACTGGATGAGCTTTAAGGTCCCTTTCCACCCCCCAAACCAGTGTAGGGTTCTCTTATCTACACAGCCTCCAACTGCTCCCTTCCCCTGGCTGCTGCCTGGTGGTGCAAACATGAGGAGGATGGGAGGAATCTTTGGATTTTTCTATTTCACAAGCCAGGAACCACTTCCCTCCCCTCCCTCCCCCGCCTTGTTATTTTTCTAATCTGTTTTTAATTCCCTTGCTGCTGTTTTCCACTCCACTTGCATGTGGGGATGGAGTAACCCCAGAACTGAGCTCCCCTCCTGGCTGTGGGGCTGCTCTTCCTGTGACTCCCAGGTACCACCCCACGCTCACTGCTGCTGTTTTGCAGATGTGAAATCCGTGATAATCATTCCCAGTGAAGGAGCCCAGAAAGCAGTACTTACATAACAGCACGAATTAAACATTCCAGCACTATTTAGGCCATTCCTGCTGCTCCTGCCTCATCCTCTGGGGCGAGTGAAGGAGCTGTGGCTGCTCCTCAGCACTGGGTGGTGTCCATGGTCCAGTGGAAGCTGTCCCTGCCCATGGCAGGGGTTGGAACAAGGTGAGCTTTAGGGTTCTTTCCACCCTAAACTATTCCATGATTCTGTGACAGGATAAGGGAGAATGGCTTCCCACTGCCAGAGGGCAGGGCTGGATGGGATATTGGGCAGGAATTGTTCCCTGGGAGGGTGGGCAGGCCCTGGCACAGGGTGCCCAGAGCAGCTGGGGCTGCCCCTGGATCCCTGGCAGTGCCCAAGGCCAGGCTGGACATTGGGGCTGGAGCAGCCTGGGACAGTGGGAGGTGTCCCTGCCCATGGCAGGGGAACTGGAATTCCCTTCCCACCCAAACCAATCTGGAATTCTGTGATTCAGGAGTGGGATGGGAACTGATGTCCCAGCTCCTGCTGTTGTCCAGTGCTGCTCTTTCCCCTTCCCAAGGGCAGAGGCACATCCCCCCTGCCTCCCGTGCCATGTGCCACTGTCCAGGGAATCCTGCTGCTCCCTTCTCTGGGCAGTCACCCTGTCCTTTCACCCTCTTGGCAGCCTCTTGGAATGTTTTAGGCCTCCTGAAACCCCTCAGCAGGGCTGGCATTCAGCTGTGTGTGGCGAGCCAGGCCCTGTGGCAGTTTCTTCTTGTGGAGCTTTTTGGGCTGCCGTGTTTTCAGCATTCCAGGTGAGGCTGCAGCAATAACCCCCTGGAAATAAGCACAGGAACGTGACAGAGCAGAGGAGGGCTGGGGGCGAGGCTCTGGAAAGGGCTGGTGCAGCAGGAGCAGAGCAGGGGTGGGCAGGAGGCTCCGTGCCCACGCCCGAGCTCGGGAAAACGCTCCTGCCGGAGGAGGGGGTGGGATGTGCAGCACGAGGATCCTGGGGGAGGTTTGGATTGGATACTGGGGAAAATTCCTTCATGAAAAGGATGGTCAGGCTTTGGAACGGGCTGCCCAGACGGTGGAGTCCCCATTCCTGGGGGGATTTCACAGCCGTGTGCGTGTGGCACTTGGCTACGTGGGTGGCCTTGGCAGTGCTGGGGAACAGTTGGGCTCGGTGATCTCAGAGGGCTTTTCCAACCTGAGTGATTCCATGATTCTCTGAACTCTGCTGCCACTCCAGCTTCTTTCCTCACCAGGGTAACCTGGGACAGCTGTGGTGAAGGAAAAGGCCATGTTTTGGTTGAGCTGATGCAGAAGGAGTTAGGTGCAGGAGCACCTAAGGGAGGAGAAATCCTTCTGGGTCCTTGCTCAGTCCTGCCTGGTGCCTGTGGGAGCTGGGAGGGTGGGCAGAACCCAGGGGCTAAAATGTCCTGTTGTACACATAGGGCTCAGTTCACTCCTTGGCAAGCTGGTGAGCAGGTTCTTCTCCAGCAAAAATGGCAGGGAGAGGGATAAATTCCTATGATGAGGATTGTGCTACTCCTGGAGTTGATAAATAGCAGGGGAAAAACTGGTCATAAATTGATAAAGTGATAAATACCAGGGCAGAATGGTCTCTGCTGTGCCATGTTTGTAGGTACCACAAATCCATTCTTATTTCCAAAGTTGCTGTGGATTGTGTTACTGGTTTGTTTTTCTCCCATGCCCATCTCCTGTGTTTCTTTAAATCTGTTTTCCCCCTCATTTCATTATTAATGGCCCTTTCCCCCTGTGCCATGGACAAACACTGTGAGTGTGTGGCTTGAGGAAGGGGATTGCCATTATTCCATGTTTTCCAGCTGTTTATGAGTGTTTCCTTTCTCTCATTCTCAGTGCCTTTATGTTGCTTCCACATGCTCTCCTCCCTTCCCCACATCTTTGTGACAGAAGAATTTCCCAAGGTCACTTGGCAAGGCTGCAAAGCCCAAACCAGTGACCCCTGGGCAGCTGTGCCCACGTTTCACCTTAACTCAGGGCTAATTATTTCCCTTGGGGAATTGCAAGTGGCACTTAGTGACTTCCAGCCAAAGGGGTTGGGACAGCCTTTGCAGGGTCCCAGAGTCATGGAATGGTTTGGGTTGAAGGGACCTTAAAGCCCATCTTGTCCCACCCCTGCCATGGGCAGGGACACCTTTACCCAAGCAGGCAGAGCTCTGCCATTCCCAGTGCCCAGCTGGTGCCCAGCAAGGAGGAGCCATCTGTGCTGAGTTCATCCCAACTCAAGTGAAAAGTTCCCAAAATGACAAACCCAGGCAATATTAACAAGTGCAGCAGGGAAGGAACAACAAGGATCATCCTTCCCACTTCTGCACCCACGCAGGAAGGGGGATTTTTAAGATCCCAGGGAATAGACAGTGCTTGCCTGGCAGGGAACCAGGAGAGACTCACCCTTGGTGACAAGGTTTTGGTGTTTGAGCAAGAAAACACTTTTATATACTACAAACTTGTTATTTTTTCACAACAGGCGAAAAAATGTGGTTTCCCTAAGTACCAGTGACACACCAGGTTTAGCCTGGGAAGACTTTCAAAAATATTTGTGCTAAAAATAATACCAAAACTTTCAAGCACTTCTAGTGCTGTCTAAAATGGGAGCATGCATCATATTTATATGCTGGAAAACCTTATTCCCAAACTAAGATTCACAGGTTTCTGGAACATGAAAAGGGACTGGACACACAGATAAAGCAAAACTTTATCCACTGGGAGAGCCAAAGGATGAGAGTACCTGAAGGTAGCCTGCAAGAAAGATGGAGAGGGACTGGGGACAAGGGATGGAGGGACAGGACACAGGGAATGGCTCCCACTGCCAGAGGGCAGGGCTGGATGGGATATTGGGAATTGGGAATTGTTCCCTGGCAGGGTGGGCAGGCCCTGGCACAGGGTGCCCAGAGCAGCTGGGGCTGCCCCTGGATCCCTGGCAGTGCCCAAGGCCAGGCTGGACACTGGGGCTGGAGCAGCCTGGGACAGTGGGAGGTGTCCCTGCCATGGGATGAACAATTCCAGCACAGGGGGTTCCTGGTGCAGTGAGGGGGTGTGGTGTCCTCATGAGGATGGGGCTGCAGGAATGGGACAAAGCTGGGTCCTTGCTCACCCTGGCTCTTGTGCCCTGAACTCTCTCTCAGACTCTGGTTACTGATTTTTAAGGCAAGTTTCACCTGTAAGTAGTTTTTAATGCCACATTTAGCACCACAATGGGGATTTTCATACAATTGGGAGCACCAAAGGGGAGATTCCCAGCTCAGGGAATCAGTTCAGTATCTCACTGTTGCTGTCAGTCATTCAGAATTCCCACGGGCTTTTTTCTTTACCTGGCCCAGAAAAAGGCTGCTGGAAGTAAATCAAGTTTGAAGTCTGGAAACAATAACAGGCCTTGCTAATTAGAAATGAGTCACTGAGTGAAAACTGATCCTTCAGTGGGTCTGAAGGCATCTCTGGAGGGTTGGGCTGGGGCAGAGGGGGAGGTGGCAGGGCTGTTGGACACTGAGGAATGAGGGACTGGCAGGAAACCTTGTGGTGTTTGTGTCTAATGAAGCCCAACAGCTCCTGCTCCTGGCCACAGAAGGGAAAATGGGATTTGCATTGGTGGTGGGATACCACAGCTCTGTGCAACCCTGGCAGGGCACAGGGAGTCCCTCAGGGTTCTCCTTGCACATAAAGGAGTTTCATGTGTTACTCAGGCATCAGGGAATTGCTGGGACTCCCAGCTTGAGGGAACAGAGCACCTGCAGAGCATGTGTGGCTTCCATCCCCTTGGGGTTTCTGACATCCCTCTGGACAAGGGACACTGCAGCCATAGAATCACAGAATTGTTTAGGTTGGGAAAGCCCTCAAAGATCACCCAAATGCCTCCATTCCCCAGCCCTGCCAAGGCCACCACTGCCCCATGTCCCCAAGTGCCACATCCACGTGGCCATTAAATCCCTCCAGGGGTGGGAACTCCCCCACTGTCCTGGGGAGCTCTGACAGGGCTGGACAGCTCTTTCCATGAAGAAATTTTCCCAAAATCCAACCTGACCCTCCCCTGGCCCAGCCTGGGGCCGTTCCCTCTCCTCCTGTCCCTGTTCCCTGGAGCAGAGCCCGACCCCCCCAGCTGTCCCCTCCTGGCAGGGAGCTGTGCAGAGCCACAAGGGCCCCCTGAACCTCCTTTTCTCCAGGCTGAGCCCCTTCCCAGCTCCCTCAGCCTCTCCTGGGGCTCCAGCCCCTTCCCAGCTCCGTTCCCTGCCCTGGACACGCTCCAGCCCCTCCAGGGCTCTCCTGTCAGGAGGGTCCCAGAGCTGCCCCAGCACTGGAGGTGCCCCAGCAGTGCCAGCACAGGGGATGGCACTGCCCTGCTCCTGCTGCCACCCAGGGCTGGCACAGCCCAGGTGTCCCTGGCCTCTTGGTGACCTGGGCCCACCTGTGTCCAGCCCCTGTGCCCAGCACCCCCAGGGCCTGTCCCGCGGGGCCCTCTGCAGCCCGGTGTTCGCTCCCCGCTCCCACCGCAGGCGATGCAGCAGGAGCAGGTTGCCCTCTCCTGGCTCGCTGCTTCCATGGGTTCCTGGCTGCCTGTGGAGCTCCGTGTGCTTCCAGCTTTCCCAGCTCTTGCACAAGCCCAGTCCCTGCGGAGAGCCTGGCCTTGGGGGCGCCGAGGTTATTTGCTGCCTGTGCTTGACTTTGCGACTGGCCTTGAGTGGATGTCTTGGAAAAGAGGGATTTGCCAGCCAGACCTTGCTTGGACACTCCAGTAGGGCGGGAGAGTCGGCTTTTCCCTGGGGAAGAGCTGCTCCTCCTCTCCCGGCATTCCAGCCCCTGCCCCAGCCCCAGCCAGAGCCCTGGGGCTGCTCACAGCATGTGGGGAGCCCCGAATTCCCCCTGCACCCACCCTCCGGGCTGGGAGTGCCTCATCCAGCTGGGCTGTGCTGGCACCTTGTGGTGCCTGTGCTCCTGCAGCGCCTCGGCTCCTCCCCGGGCTGGAGTCTGATGCCAGCACAGCCTCCTTTGGGGTGTTTCCCTGGGAAATTTAGAATCCTTGTGGAGTTTTAGGAGTCTTTAAGCTCAAATTGTCACTCTAGGGAGTGAAGATCATCTTGCAGAGGATATAATGCCATTTATATTCTGCTCAGCTTTTTATTTTATTTGAGGAAAATCTCTCTTGTGTAATAACTCAGAGCCTCCTGCATTGGCTCCATTGGTGAGGGGTGGGATGGGATTCATGGAATGCAGCTTCTGCTGGGAGGTCTGCTGGGGTCTTGGCCGTGCTGGGCTGAGGACATTTGGTGCCCTGGGTGGGCTCAGCAGCCTGTCCTGCAGGAGCCCTGTCCTGGGACAGCTGTGAGCAGGGCTCCAGCTCCAGCTTCCCCCAGGAAGAGGCCGTGCTGGAGGTGCAGCACAAACCCAGCGTGGAGTGCAGAGCCACTTCTCCAAGGATGGATGCAGCACCAGAGCCTGCCTTTTCCCATGGAAAATGACTTCTCGTGGTGCTGTAATAACATCATGTTGGCAGGGATGCTGCTCCTGGAGATGGATAACCAGGGAGTTTTGACCTCAGTTATTAGATTTGTAGCTTCAACTAGAAATTTAGCTCTAAGGAGTGTTTCCAGTTTAAAATGAGTCTCCTCAGGGAGCAGCTCTGCCTCTGGCAGTAACTCATTCACGAGGAACTCAAATACTCATTTACAGTTAAAGCTGGGCAAGGGAAGGGAAAATAAAGAGGACTGAAAGCATGACAAGATGATAAACACCCAGTTTGGGATTCTCCCTGAAATGTGCTGGTAGGAGCTTAAACTGCTGCCAGAGCCTCACTGGGGGGTGTGGTGGGTATTGGATTTAGGAGCACAGTGGTGACAGTGGCACACTGGGTTATCCCCCAGCTCCTGACAGGATGGAGGGAGGAAGGGCTGAACCCTTGGATGCAGACAGCAGCAGCAAGAAGGATCTGATGGTGTAAGGTGCTGACACTGACTTGGGAGAGGATGGAGGGGTGCAAAAGCTGTTAATCCTTTTTAAACACGGTCCTGGGTGCTGCAGGTGGAGGTTTTCCAGCCATGGAGGTTGATTTGTGAAGAGGAAGTTCAGGCTGGACATCAGGAAAAATTTCCTTCATGGAAAGTGTTGTTAAACACTGGAAGGGGCTGCCCAGGGAGGCTTGGAGTCCCTGTCCCTGGAAGTGTCCAAGGAAGGCCTGGATGTGGCACTCAGAGCTCTGGGCTGGGGACAGGGTGGGCTGGGACTCCACGGTCTGGGAGGGCTTTTCCAGCCTCAGGGCTCCCGGGAACGCGTGGGGGTGAGGAGTGCTGCAGGTTCAGAGCTGTGACCTGCAGCCAGCCCGTGAGCACAGCCAGCATCACCGTTCCCTCTTCCCAGAAGTGGTGCAGGGTGTGCTTGCTCCTGGCAGGATTCCCTGCTGGAGGAGTGCAGCTCCTTCCCATGGAGAGTGAGGTGGAGCAGGCCGTGCTGCCATCCAGGGCACTCAGTTACCTGCTGATGCCATGATGATTTTGCTTTTTCATATACTTTTCTCATATCCCCCTTTCATATACACTTTTATGCAGCTTTATGTATCCCAAGTGCTTTTAGCACCCATACTTGTCATTCCCTAAGCTTGATAACCAGCTTAGACCCAAAGTTCTGTTAAGCCAAGAGACTGAAACCTTGGAAACCTCATAGTTAGGGTGTCAGAGAGCCCCAGAGCCAAGGTCCTCTCCAGATCACATCCTGTAAACTGAGATAGACCCATGCAGGGGGGGCATTCCCTACAAGGGGGCTTCTCCTGAGCCTCCCATTGGGAAACCTGTGATAGATATGCAAATATGCAAGATCTGTAATTGTATATGTGATCCATCACGGGGGGCTTTGGTTGGGTTCGTGCACTTCTGCAGGGTGCTCCTGCCTGGAGCAAAGGATCTTTAATAAACACCAAGGTAAAATCCCTTTTCCCCTCTGACCGTGTTCAGCTTTTAATTCTAAGCCCAGGTAAAGGCATCACAGCATGGGGAGCATTGGGAGAGGGCTCCTGCCTGAAGGGAATTCCTGCAGACTGCAGGGAATGATGGACTCTGTGGATTGCTGTCTCTGTCTGTGTGACTGGCTCTGAAGTTCCCAGCTAAGCCACTTCTCCTTCAGGGCAGCTCAAGTGGTCCCTCCCTTCCCTGCTCTGCCCTGCTCTCCTCTGCTGACCCAGAGGAGCATTTTCCTGCTCCCTTTCCTTCCCTGGCACCTTGTCAGTAAGCAGTGCAGAAGAAATGTGCTGGGGGGTGAATGTCTGGCTTTAAACAAGGAAAGGAGTAAAAAAACCTCAAATTCCCTCCAGGTTCTGCCTCTGCTCTCCAGCCCCTGGCTGCAGGATGGAGCTCCTGGATGAACCAAGTTCCCCCAGCAGTCTGGGAGCAGAACTGTTGGAATGTGATGGAAAACACACGTGTGAGCTCTTCCAGCTGCCTATTTACACTAAAACAAGGATATTTTGGTTATTCCACTGATTCCCTTCTCGAGGGTGAATTGTGTAACTGAAGAATCCAAGATTTCCATAGCACACAAACCCACCCTGGGGTTCAGTGTCACCAAGGTGGGGCAGGTGGGGGAGTTTCTTGCACTCCAGCAGCATTTTTGAGAGGAATAAAACAAATGGAGTCAGGAGCAAACTGCTAAAAAACCCCCAGTTGTTGAAGAGCCTTCGGGGAGCTGTTCCTCTGGAGACAACCTTTGTGGTTGCCCTTGGACCACGCAGGATTCTGGGCATCCCTGGGTTGAGATTTGTCCACCCCTGGTGGACATGGGGCTTAAACTGCTCAGGACCTGCAGTGCTGTTTCCTGGTGATATCCAGGGGCTGGAGTTCTTCTCAGTCAGGAAGGAAAATCCCCCCAGTATAACTGGTAGGATTTTTTCTTTACTTTTTACTATGTAAATAATTTTTTCTTTGATTCACACAGAGCAAGAGAGAAGATCCAGTGTTATCTCCTTGCCCAGAGAAGGTTTAAAGTGCTGAATGTGTTTCCCTTTGGAAGTTCTAAAAGTTTTCTGACAATGTAGGCACAGGGAGATTGGCTTTTCCTGGGAGGGAGGAGAGGACCAGGAAGGGTTGGAGAAGAGGCCCTGGCACAGGTTGCCCAGATACTTTGTGGATTCCCCTGGATCCCTGGCAGTGTCCAAGGCCAGGTTGGACTGGGCTTGGAGCACCCTGGGATAGTAGAAGGTGTCCCTGCCATGGCAAGGGTGGGAATGGATGGGCTTTAAGGTCCCTTCCCACCCAAACCATGGTTCTGTGATACTTCAGACACATTCACTTCACTCCTCTGTGTGTGAATTTATGTGGGGTGGTTTTGGGCATCATACTTTAAACAGGCAGCAGGAATCTGGGGAGTTGAGGGACACCCGCCCCTCTAGGAAACACTTAAAAGAATCAAATTTGATTTAAAGCCCCAAAAGCAGCAGAGGATGAAGAGGTGTTGAGTGTTTTCCAATACAGTGGAGGTTTTTGCAGAGGGAAGTGGCCACTTCTCCTTTGTGTCTGCAGGGGGCAGAGACAATCCCTGCAGTTGGAGCAGGGAGATAATTTGAGGGTTGGGAATAACTCTGCCTACAAAGCAGCACAATCCCAAAGCAGGAACACCTGGAAACAGCACAGCTGTTTTATTTTGGAATATTTGGGCATTTCTGGGAAGAGTATTTCAAGGCAATATTAGATTATATACAGTAAATTACTGTATTTAATATCTCATATTTAGTGTGTTATAAGGTATTTCAGTGCAGGCACAAGTCCCCAGAATTATTTTTAGATGGTTTTATCACCGTAATATTTGAAGCAAGAACTTGAAATTGGGCAAGGAATGTTTGTGCTGCCCTTGACCTGCAGCTCTGCCTTGATGTGCTCCAGAAGAGACCCCCAAAAGGGGCTGGTTTTGGGCTTTTCCACTGGAAACTTGGCAAAGGTGAAACTTCCCAAATTTCTGTTTTTTCTGAGCTGGTTTTCCATGTGCTGGGGCAGCGCAGCTGCTGTGAGTGAGGTGCAGGAGAGGGAGGAGGAGGAGGAGG
>VZSE01000030.1:14929-62694 GCA_013398275.1 Promerops cafer
GAGGAGGAGGAGGAGGCACTCCCAGCCCTGAGGGTGGGGAATGAGAGCTGCGGAGAGGGGAAGGGAAGGGAAGAAATGAGGATATGGAGCCTGAGGAGAGCATCCCGGGGGAAGGCTGGCCCGGGGCCGGAGCCGTGCGGCGCTGATCCCACACCCCCTGTCCCTGCCTCCCCTCCGGAGCGCTGGATGAGGAAGAGGTGCTGTGGGAAACGCAGTATGTAATTCCCAAAATCCAGCCTGGGGCAGGCAGGAGGTGGGCTGAGCTCTCTGGCTGCAGTGTATGGGGCCAGGCTCCTTTGGGGTGTGCAGCGGGTTTGGAAGTGTTTGGGAGAACCCCTGGAGCTGGTCAGACACTTGAATTGGGTGTAAATGGGTAAAGTGATGGGTGTTCCCTCAAGTGAGGGGTCTCCAGAGGCTCCCTGTGTGGGGCAGCCCCATGGGGCTGGAACGAGATGGGATTTAAGGTCCCTTCCCACCCAACCCATTCCATGATTCTGCCCTGTGCAGGGAGCCTCTGAAGTGAGGAGAAGTTCTTGTAACTGCTCCAAATAAAGCATTTCCAATCGATTTTAATGGATGGGCTGGAGGTTGAGGTGGTTTGGTCCCACTAATCCTGGCAGGGCTTTGTAACAATCACCTGATGTTTTTATCAGTTGGTTTGGGAGGTGGATGTGGCAGAGCTGTAAAGATACTAGAAAATTAGGGATTATGGAGGCTTTCAAGATTAACTGGATAATGATAAAGGAGATGTCAGGCTGAAGAGTGCAGTGGCTGCAGCTGGGAGTGTTGTTGGGAACGCTCGGGAATGGGAAAACAGAATTCTTGAAGTTCTCCAGTTTGTTTTGGAATTTCATCAAACTTGGAAAAGCAGTCAGACTAAACCCAAGCTGCAGCCATCCTCTGACCTACCCACCTTGTTTTCTTCCAGGCGAAATATTTGGAAGTTGCATTTTTAAATGGCTTTTTAAATTTGATATGATTTCTGGAAGATGAATGGTCTGGTGTTGCTGGAGATCTGTGGTCTGGGAGTATGTTGTGGGATGCTCTGTGTGCCATGAGGAGATGGATGGTCTCCTCCTGGTTCCCCTCATTCATTGTGTTTATCCCAGCCTTTCCCTGGCCCCTCATCCAGCCCTGGGTGTTGCACACCCTCACTCCTGTTCCCACCTGAGTTTCAGTTGCTCAGCAAGAAGTGACATCACGATTAAAGAAAGGAGAAAGCTCATCCTGACACAGAGCAACAGGGCAGGGAGCCTTCCCCAGGCACCTTCTGCTGTTCCTGGGACCCAGGTGACTCTTGATTTGCAGCAGAACGAGCTAAACCCAGGGATAAACCTGCAATCTGTTGATAAAAGGGAACTTGAGGACTGATTTCCAAGTGTTCATGAGTGACTGGGGGTGTGACTTAAATATTGGCAGGAGGAGGCTGGGGGCAGCTGGCAGAAAAGATGCAGAGCTGTGTCAGTTTGGGAATGTGATCCTTATGGAGAGGATCTTAGGGGTTTTTTCCATGATCCTGCCTTGATTTCCTGCAGCAGGAGTGGAGTGATGCTCCTCCATCCCTGCTGATCAGGGGTTGGGAATGAGGATATAATTGAGAATATAAATGTGTGTGTGTCTGTGTATATATGGCCCTGTATAGGTATTAACTGTGGTCTCAGTGTCAAAACCCAGATCCTGCCTCCAGCTGGTCCTTGGATCTGATAGCAGAGCTGGAAATGCTTCTTTTGAGCTAAATCCCATCAAGACCTTCCTCTCCTCTCCAATTAAAAATCCAATCTCTTGTGGTGATCATTTTCCCCTTAAGAACTGCCAATTCTTACCCAAACCATCAATAAATATGCCAATAATTTAATAAAATCTTTGTATGTGCACTGCCAGGATTAATTTCCCTGGCTTGAATGCACAGAGTAAAGATAGTACGGTCTGGCTGAATTTCTCCTTTTTCCACCCAGAATTCTTGCACAGTCCCTGCCTCTCTATTTTAAGTGTGTCCACAGAAAGTGGTTCCACCTTAAAAGCTGGACTACAAACGTTTCCTTCTTGCTGTAAAATCCTTGTAATTCAGCTGGAGTGGGGAAAAAAAAAAGGATCAAATGCAAACTATTAATCCATGTGGATCCTGGAGATTCCCAGTTCCTGCTCCGTGCTCTGGACCCTGCTGCACACACGCAGCAGCTCCCAGCTGCAGCTGCTGGGCTCTGAATTGGGATTTATGCTGCATTTTTCCTCTGGAATTACTCATTCCCTCGAGACTGGGAAAATAAAAGCTGGGAAAATCCAGTTGTTTCGGAATGGAGGGGCGAGAAAATGGATCTCAGGGAGGACAGGGCTGGAGGAGCCTCTGGGGGTTTGTTACGGAGCCCTCGGGATGTGAAATGTGGCCGAGCGTCTAAAATGGATAATGGACTTTCTGATAAAAAAGAAAGGAATTCTGATCTTTATTTTAAGCCAATGTCCTAAAAATAACCTCCAGCAGCATTTAAAGGGACAAGCTTCCAAATTTCCCCCTCCCTCCCCAAAAAACCAGCATCCCTCTGGGTTTGGGGCTGGGTATCCAGCAGCAGCGCTCCGGAGCCGGCCCCAGGTGAACCTCCCCGGGCTGGGGCTGCTGGTGGCGTTCTGTGTCCTGTTTTTTTTGGCAGGATGAGGCAGTTTTCTGGCAGGGATGGAGTTAAGGGCTGCCCCGTGGTGCATGCTGGTACGAGGCTGGTTTGATGATGGAGCCCTAGTGCCCTGCTACCGGCATGTGCCGGGAATGGATGATGGGAAGTGTGGCACTGGAATAAGGACGTTTCCCTGGGCCGTTGTCTCTTCATTCCTGTGGGTTTTCCTCCATCCTAGAGCTCCCAGCCATGTAGGAGGCAGCCTCGGCGAGAGCGATCCCGCGGTGGGGATGAAGGGTAGGGGCTGCTGGGAGACAGGATCCCTCCGCTCCTTCTGCAACGCCGGCTGTCTGAATAAATTCCACAAGGGTTAGTGGCCTTCCCGGCGTTCTGGATGGATCCCTGGGGCCTCCCTGCCGTGCTGGGGAGCCATGGAGGGGCTGCTCTACTGGGGTGTCTGCCCGGGGTGGGGAGGGGGTGTTGGACCCCGTGCCCGAGGAATATTAGGAATGCACGTGTGGAATCTGCCCTGCAGGCACCACGTGCTACAGCACTGCTGGGTTGGGCTGGAGATGGACAAAGTGTGGGGCTCCTGCTTTATCAGGTGTTTAAAAAATCCAGAATTCAGACTGACTTAGGTTGACTCAGTTTTAATACAAAAAACCCTTTAAATTTGCCCATAATTTGTTCTTTTTGGGCACCTTTAATTGCACAGGGTATTGGTCTGTTTGTCGTGGGTAAATCAGTCCCTGTGCTGGTGTCAGGATGCATTTTTTTAGTTCTAAGCCAGATTCCTTTGGAGTTGAGATGGAATGAGAGCGTTGCTGTGTCGGTGCTGCTCCCTGCCCACGCCGTGCTGAGGCAGAGATGTTCTCCAGGAACACTGAGCTGTGCTCTAAGGTGTGCACTAAAATGTCCCATCTGTTACTGCCCTCTGTGTTATTCCAGGTGTTTCCCAGCAGAGCTCAGTGCTGGCTGTGCAGGAGCACTGTCCTTTATGGGGTAAAGGATGCTCTGCCCAAGTCTGCACTGGTTTGGGGCAGAAATCCCCATTTTGGTGTTTTTTTCCTGAGTGGGATGAAGCAGGAACAGGCTGGGGGTGGGTCCTGCCTTTCAGTTCAACTTTTGTGTTGCTTCATGGCAGCACAACAGTTCATGGAGGTGTTCCAGGCCAGGTTAGAGGGGGCTTGGAGCAGCTTCCAGTGGAAGGTGTCCCTGCCCGTGGCAGGGGGTGGCACTGGATGAGCTTTAAGGTCATTCCCAACCCAACCCATTCCATGATTCACCAGTGGAGGGGCTGAGCAAAATCTGATGTCTCACAGTGAGGGTTCATGGTGAGAAATGAGGATTTGCAGGATGTTCTTTGCTTTCCTTGCAGACCAGAAACAGCTCCCCTGATCCTGGGCACTGGCAGCTCATCACATCCCATGTTTTATTTCCATCCCTGCTGTGTTCCAAGGGTCTGCCTGCAGGGACCTGGGAACACCTGGTGATTCACACCTGGGCCTCGTGATGGTCAAATCCAGACCTTGCTTCTTGGATATAGTTTGGGATAATGGCAGGACCCAGGGAATGGCTCCCACTGCCAGAGGGCAGGGCTGGATGGGATATTGGGAATTAGGAATTGTTCCCTGGGAGGGTGGGCAGGCCCTGGCACAGGGTGCCCAGAGCAGCTGGGGCTGCCCCTGGATCCCTGGCAGTGCCCAAGGCCAGGCTGGACACTGGGGCTGGAGCAGCCTGGGACAGTGGGAGGTGTCCCTGCCATGGCAGGGGTGGCACTGGGTGGGCTTTAAGGTCCCTTCTCACCCAAACCATTCCATGATCCCCTGGTCCTGAGTCACTCCACTCCCTCCTGTGGTCCCATCCTGCTCTCGAGCATCACTTCACAGTAAATTATTTTGTCTAAATGCAATTTCCTTCCTGCAGAAAAGGGCGAGGAAAGGAGGAATGCAAATAGGTCAAATCAAAATTCAAGCCATTGAGGATTTACAGCTGGCTTCAGATGACCAAAAAACCCCAACAAAACCTTTTTTATCAAATCCAGATTGTCCCCTTCCCTTTGCTTTCCTTCTGGAGCTGTTTTTCCAGCTGGGTGACGTAAGGACATGCGTGTTCCAGGAGTTCTGCACAGAGCTTTACATAACAAGGCTTCAGTGGAGAATAAAATGCCCCAAACCAGAATTACTCTCATCAAAAGCTGAAACCAGCCTTGTGTGAAAATTTGGGGGAAGGTGAGTGGTGAGCACTGGAGAAATTTGGAGTGGGCTTGGGAACTGCAGGGAAGAACCTCGAGGGAGGTTTCCAAGGGTGTCTGAGGTGAGATTGGGGTATTTCCATGGCTGGCCTGGTCTTTTTCTGCCCCCAAAGCATCTTTCCCCCATTTTATGGTGGTATTTTGGGAAAGCTTTGCAGTGACATAGAAAAATTTTCCCTGTCTGGTGGGGGAACATCCATTTCACACATGTGGAACAAATTTGACAAACCCAGAGCTTTGGCCTTGGGACATGACAGGCAAATATTTGTCATGTTTTAACAGCAAACTGAACCCCAAAGCTGGGAAAATGTTGGCTTTTAAAACCAATTTACTGTAAAAACTGTGATGTGCAAAGTGTGTCGCTCTGGTAAGCACATTCCCCATTGGAAATGCAATATTTTGGATAGGAAAATACATCCCAGGGAGGCTTTGCTTTTCATTTAGAAATCCTCATGCTGTGATTATTTTTTTTCCCTACCAAAATTTTGTCCTTAAATCCACTTATCTCCTCAAAAGGAGCTGTCTGAAGTATGTTTAAAATGCTGATGACTTTTAATGAGCAGCCCAGGGAAAAGCCTGGCTCTGCTCAGCAGGAGATTCCTTGGGAACAGAAGAGCTCAGCCTGGAGGCTTTGGGTGGCTTTAGGAGTTCCTATTGTGCTTGTAAGATAAAACCAATTATTGAATCTTTGGGTCGAATGATTCAATATTCCAGAATTATTGGGTTGGAAGGGTGCTTAAAGCTCATCCAGTGCCACCCCTGCCATGGCAGGGACACCTCCCAGTGTCCCAGGCTGCTCCAGCCCCAGTGTCCAGCCTGGCATGGGATGGCACAAGTTGGGCCAGTGCTGCTTTGATTGTCCAGAGACAAAGGAAGGTGAAGATGGATTTCAGGAGCTGTTTTGTTCTGTGTTTGTGTGTTGAGGGGCTGATCTGGTTCAGTCGGAGCCGACGGGGTCTTGGGTTTTGGGTTCATGGCCAAATTAAGGAGGAAGGACTGAGGTGCTGAAGTCTTTAGAGAAAGAGGGATGCAGACACGTCGCTTGCTGTGCACAGAAAGCTCCGTGGGTAGCTGACAGATAAAGATAATTAGCTTATCATTAGTTAATTTTGAGGATCTCAAAGCTCTTGCCAGTAGAAGCAGCACTGTTCCTGCTTTCAGAGGGCATTTCCATCAGGAGTTTCCCTCTCCAGCTCCATGCTGTGTGTTTGGTGCTGGGTTTCTTACCATGCCCAAATGCAGTCATTAATATTTGGTGGTGACATGGATGATTATCCTCAAAGGAATGTCAGATCCTGGGCTGCACCTGGCCCACGGCTTCAGCACTCACAGGGGGCCATAAAATAGATGGAAAAATGCATTTCTCTCCCTATAGACATGCAGAGTGTATTTATTTCATGGCCCAGCTAGGAGCCATTTAAATGAGTGTTTAAAGTGTGCTGAGGAATGAGCTGGATTAAATTTCCAGGAGGACCAAGCACATGTGGCTGCTGGAGCATTGATGATGACAGGCTGCTCCCAAAGCAGATATGTTGGTTCAGCCTTTCTCCAGATTTATTTAGAAATTTCTTGAGGTGGGGAGCTCTTTCCTGAGAGTTTTGGCATGAGGAGGTGCTGAATCCATCAGCTGCATCCTGGTTGTTCTGCTCCTGGGTTAAGAGTCTGGAGTTTGGGCTGGGGCTGTACCTGGCTGGAGCTGCTGGGGAACTGGAGGTGTTTTCTTGCAGCTTTAGCAGTTGTGGCTGCTGATTTATTTGTGAAAAGCACTTAAAATCTGTAATCAGGGCTGCTGGATTCACCTCGTTTAAAATAAAGCCCGGATTCTCCACAGCTGAGTCATGGGTCACACAGGGTGCACTGACATGGGGCCCTGCCTGGTTTCCTTTGCTGTGGATGGTTTTTCCAGGTGAAATAACAATGCAGGAATGTCCATGGAGATGTTTGGAGATGTTTCATGTTGTGGAATCCTTTCATTTCAGGAAGTGGGAGCTCAGGGAGCTCAGTGTAAGCTGGGATGCCCAGGTCAGAAGTGGAAGGAAACCCTCCCCCCGTGACTGCCCTTGACCCCTGGGGCTGGGGAGGTGGATGTGGAGGCATCTCTGTGCACTGGCCTGGGCCAGGGGGGACTCAGGCTGGAGAGCAGGGGAAGGTTCTTCCCCCAGAGGGTGCTGGCACTGCCCAGGCTCCCCAGGGAATGGGCACGGCCCCGAGGCTGCCAGAGCTCCAGGAGCCTTTGGACAGCGCTCCAGGGATGCCCAGGGGGGATTGTTGGGGGGTCTGGGCAGGGCCAGGAGCTGGATCAATGATCCCTGTGGGTCAGCTCAGGGTATTCCATGGTTCTGTTCCACGATTCTGTTCCAGGACTCTCACTGGGATGAGCTGGTAGGGCAGTGAGTGTCCATGGGGCCGTCAGGGAATGTCGCAGTGCCCCGCGCTGGCCAAGCCCATCCTTCACAGCAGGGAGCCCCCAGCGCTCAGCAAAGCAGCAGATCATGTGCTGAGGGCAGGGAATGTTCATCTTCTTTCCAAAGATGCCCTCTCTGCCCTGTTCCCTTTCATTTTTAGCAATTGTGAAGGTGGATTCCTGCCCACGAGCACATGTGGCTTGGCTGGGAGAGGATGCATCCCAAGGATGTGCAGGTGCCATGGAAACGGTTCAGGGACACGGTTTAGGGTTTAGGGTTGGGCCTGGACGTGTTGGAGGTTAATGGTTGGGCTCGATGACCTTAAAGGGCTTTTCCAACCCAGATAATCCTGGGGTTCTGTGACATGGATGCACTGCCTGGGAGCTCCTGGTGTGGGCACAAGGCAGGAGCTGCTCTGCACCTCGGAGCTGATCAGCAGCAATCACTAATAACAGGAGTTTATTAGCTGTATCTTAATTACAAAGCACAGTAATTAGGGAGGAAGTGGCCATCCTGACAGGCTGATGGTGTTAATTAGAGACCAGGAACACTCTTACAGAATTGGAAGGGAGATGAGCTCCCAGCTCCATCAAAGGGCTCTGCAAATAGAGGCCCTGGCTGCAGCAGGAGTGGATTTCTTTGTTTCTTTTCCCTTTTTTCCCTGATCTCTCTGCACTGGCAGCCAGCACAGCACTTCCTGGGGAGACTGTGCAGCATGGAGTGCCCTTCTCCCTCTATGTGCAGAGCTGCTGAGAGGTTCCAGGGGTGGATTGGTTGTTCCCAGGAGCTGTTGGCAGTGAATTCTGGACAGGACCTGCTGTGCAGGGAGCAGAGCACGGCCCGGCCTCGGCCCTTGCTGCTGGGGCAGCTGTCAGGGCAGCCAGCGTGGCTGTGCTGGTGCTTCCTGCAGGGATCAAACCTGGAGTTACCTGTGCTCCCACAGCAGGAACTGAGCCTGCCCGGGAGGGGCCCTGGGGTTGTCCTGGCTGTAAAGGAGGTGCCTGCCAGGCATGGGGCCCGTGTGGGATGGTCTGTGGCTCACCACAGGCAGTGGAACTGTGACTTTGTGCTCTAACCTGGGACATGTGGCAGTGCCCTGGCCTTGGGGACGGGTCTGTTATCCTGTGCCACCCAGGAAATCACCTGTCCTTGCAGAGGAGGTGACCTGGGCACAGAGGGGCTGGGAAGCTGCTGGTGGGAAAAGCTCTGGGGGTGCTGGGCACAGTGGCTGGACACGAGCCCAGGTGGGCCCAGGTGGCCAAGAGGCCAAGGGCTCCTGGGCTGTGCCAGCCCTGGGTGGCAGCAGGAGCAGGGCAGTGCCATCCCCTGTGCTGGCACTGCTGGGGCACCTCCAGTGCTGGGGCAGCTCTGGGACCCTCCTGACAGGAGAGACCCGGAGGGGCTGGAGCGTGTCCAGGGCAGGGAACGGAGCTGGGAAGGGGCTGGAGCCCCAGGAGAGGCTGAGGGAGCTGGGAAGGGGCTCAGCCTGGAGAAAAGGAGGCTCAGGGGGGCCCTTGTGGCTCTGCACAACTCCCTGCCAGGAGGGGACAGCCGGGGGGGTCGGGCTCTGCTCCAGGGAACAGGGACAGGAGGAGAGGGGACAGCCCCAGGCTGGGCCAGGGGAGGTTGGAATTTGGGAAAATTCCTTCATGGAGAGGGCAGTCAGGCACTGAAAGGGGCTGCCCAGGGAGGTTTGGAATCCCCATCCCCGGAGGTGTCCCAGGAAGGACTGGATGTGGCACTCAGTGCTCTGGTCTGGGGACAAGTGGGGATTGGGCACAGTTTGGACTTTATAGGCTTGGAGGCTTTCCCTGCCTGTGGGTTCTGAGGGAGCAGGATTGAAACCTAAAGGCAAAAGGGATGTAGGTTGGATGCCTTTTTGGGGCTGCTGCTGCCTTTGGGGCTGCTGCTGCCAAAGGATGCCCTTTGGGGCTGCTGCCACCCTCCCCTCTGCCTGAGGCTCTTAGCAGAGCAGGGGGCTGGGAGACTCCCAGGTCCTGCCCGTCTCTGCTGTGCCTTTGGCATGTCCTGACCTTTGGGAACCCGAGGATGGTGGATACCTGACACCCCTGGATCCTCTTACCCCGGGTAAGCTGAGCCCTGCCAGCTCAGGAGGGTTTCAGTGCCCATCAGGACGTGTCTCCGTGTCCGCACTGCGGCTCGGCCTGGGTGCTTCTGCAAAGCCTGGGATGAGCTGAGCTTGGGGCCTGCAGGGATGTGCTGAGCCCTGATCCCGAGGCAAGGGACACGATAGCTGCTGGATTTGGGAGAAGGGAAGCTCAGATGCTCTCTCTGAGCTGCTCTGGGTGGCACAGCAGCAGTTGGGGTTGGGCTGCCCGTGTCCCAGCACACCATCACTGCTGTTGTCCTGGTGCTGCTGGGTTTTGCTGTTCCCCTGTGATCCTGCACAGCCGTGGGGCCATCACAGCTCTGTCCCTTCCCTGCCTCCCTCTGCCTCTGCTCCCCCTCCCTGGGAGTGAGGGCCCTTGTCACCTCCTTGTTCACAGGGTTAGTGAGCAAGGAGTGTAGGAGTGTCCTTTGCACACCTCCCACTGCTTCCCGGGACGGAGGGAGCCTGGGGCAGGATGTGTGTTCCCTGCTGATGGGAGACTTCCAGAAAAAAAAGAAGCTCCTGGTTAAAAACATCAAATAAAAAAATCTTGAGCCAGGTTCACTGTGGTGAAGCCCTGGGAGTGGTCCTGGGTACACCAAGGGTGATGTTATCCTCAGGGATGGGAGCTCCTGGGAGCTCTCCAAGGCCATTGACTCCTGAGCCTCCTTCCCTGATGGATGTCAGGGGAGAGGCCAGCCCATCTGTGAGCTCCTGTCCTTGCCCTGCTGACACTGGAGATGGACCTGGGGCTGGAAAATGTTTAAGCATCATTAAAAATGGATGGTCAGTGATGCAGGAGGAGACATCCAAGACCTGCGATGGTTTCGGTAGCAGCGTGCCAGCGTTTGCTGTTGTCTGTGGAAGAGCAGGGTGTCACCCCCCAGCTGTGACAGTGCTCACTTCTGTGAGTTTCTGCACTGGAAAAAACTAATTTCCTCCAAAATATTTGAGTTTTAGTTATTTCTGCCCTTTTCTGGGATTGTTCCTGGCTAAGGAAGCTGCTTGTGCCTGGCCTGGTGTCCTGCTCCTGCCTGTCACCCCTTCAGGGACTCGGGGACTTTTTGTCCCTAAGCTCATGGTGCCACTGAAGGATCCAGTGACTAAACGAACAGAAACAATTAATTAACAAGTTTTGTACATTTTCTGACGTGCTTTGGACAAGAACAAGTGACTGAATTATTTATGATGCCACTTGTGTCCATGGGCTAAATATTCCCTTGGAGAAGGACCTGGAGCTGCAGGCGGGGCAGGTGCTGCCTGCTGGGATGTCCTGGATCAGGTGTGGGCTGTGAATTCAGAGTACAGAGAAATAAGAGCAGGGGTGGTTTGGTGAAGGGCGAATGGGAGCTGTTCAGCTGGATGTGCATCTTGCAGAGGCTCAGAAAGGAGCACAGAGGTCTGTGCCTCTGTCCTGCTGATGCAGATCTCTCCAGGGATGAGAAATGCTTTCACAGGCAGCTTTGGGAGGGGCTGGTGGGGAAGGTAACTGGATATCCAGGCTGACTGCAGGATTCTGGAGTGATGGGGCCTCCTGCAAGGTCACCATAGCTCCCAGAGTCATGGAATGAGTTGGGTGGGAAGGGACCTTACAGCTCATCCAGTCCCCCCCCTGCCATGGCAAGGACACCTTCCACTGTCCCAGGCTGCTCCAAGCCCCAGTGTCCAGCCTGGCCTTGGGCCCTGCCAGGGATCCAGGGGCAGCCCCAGCTGCTCTGGGCACCTGTGCCAGGGCCTGCCCACCCTCCCAGGGAACAATTCCTAATTCCCAATATCCCATCCATCCCTGCCCTCTGGCAGTGGGAAGCCATTCCCTGTGTCCTGTCCCTCCATCCCTTGTCCCCAGTCCCTCTGCAGCTCTCCTGGAGCCCCTTTGGGCGCTGGCAGGGGCTGCTGGGATCCCTGGACACTTCCTGGGCTTGCCGAGGAGATGAGGAGCTGGAGGTGATGCTGCAGGCACTGAGGCTGTGTGCTTGCCTCCTGCGGCTGGGGCCAGTCCCGGCTTCTCCCGCAGGGATTCCTGGCAGGGAAGCATTTTCCAGGTGTGACAAGAGGCAGTCGCTGGCCCTGGCCCCAGCTCTGCCCCCGAACTGCTCCTGGAGTTCAGCACTTCGTGTGTTGCTGCTGTTCCGAGTTGGAGAATGAAAAAGTTTCTATTTTTATCAAGCCATTATTTTAAATTTTTGAAAATTTTCTTTCCTGGCATTGAGCTGTGCTGCCGAGCCCCCAATTATCAGCTAATGAGCCGTTATTGCCCTGTAATCACTCCTTCCCCTCCATGTTTTTGCTCATTGCTATTCACAAGTGCCCGCAGGGGACAGGAGGGACATTTGGCCATGTCCAGCAGGACTAGCTGTGACTCTCCAGTGCTCCCACAAAAGCAGCAGCAGGGTTCATTTTATCTCCTCCCGTGTTCCCTGCCAGCTCTGCCCCTCAGTCTCTGAGATTCCTGTTCAGGAGGTTTCAGGGCTGCATCTGTGATTTTCTGTAGGGCTTCCCAACTTCTTATCCTGTTGGAAATAGAGAACAGAGTGTGGTAGTCAAAAGGCAGAGCAAAAAAAACAACCACCAATCCTCCAGCTCCTCCAAAAGCCAGCAAAGTGGCATCTTGCAAAGCTCTCTTGGCTCCTCCTGAAAAGAGTTTTGGAAGGATTGTGAAGAAATCCACTGCAAAGGCTTGTGGCAGCAGCGCTGATGCCTGCCTGTGTTTCAGCCCACACACACACACACACACACACATATATATAAAAAAATATATATATGTATAGAATCACAGAATGGTTTTTAGGTTGGAAAAGCCCCCTGAGAGCATAAAGTCAGCTGTTGCCCTAGGACTGCCAAGGCCACCACTGACCCCTGTCCCCAAGTGCCACATGCACACGGCTGCTAAATCCCTGCAGGGATGGGGATGCACCCCTGCCCTGGGCAGCTGTGCCACCCTGACCACCCTTTCCATGAAGAAATATTCCCAAAATCCACCCTGAGCCTCCCCTGGCCCAGCCTGAGGCCGTTCCCTCTGCTCCTGTCCCTGTTCCCTGGAGCACAGCCCGACCCCCCCGGCTGTCCCCTCCTGGCAGGGAGTTGTGCAGAGCCACAAGGTCCCCCCTGAGCCTCCTTTTCTCCAGGCTGAGCCCCTTCCCAGCTCCCTCAGCCCCTCCTGGGGCTCCAGCCCCTTCCCAGTTCCCTGCCCTGGACACGCTCCAGCCCCTCCAGGGCTGTCCTGCACTGAGAGACACAGGGACAATGCTCTCCACCCCTCTGGGCTCCGTGTGTCACAGCTGCCCCTCCGGAGCTGCTCCGTTTTCCAGCTTTGCTCCCTGAGTATCGTGAGCTGTTCCTTGGGGATTGTCAAAATGCCTCCAGTTGACTTCTCCCACTTCTGCCCACCCCTGTCCTTCAGTCACTGTCCCTTTGGGATGTGTTTCCCAGCCCCAGTGCCAGCAGGGGTGTCCTTTCCTGGGTCACTCCGGGAGTGCAGGATCCCAAACCGGCCATGGGCTGGTGAGGACTTAGCAGAAATCACCTCATGTCTCAAATTTGCCTTCTCTGTTCCTATAACCCTGAATTCATCTGCTCTTTTAGCTTACTTTTAAAAGTTCCATTGGAATTTGTATGGATTTAGAAGTAGCCATGACCAGTGGCTCCAGGGCTGCCTGTTGGGTTGGGTCTCTCCAGTGATGCCATGAGGAGTCTTGGATTGATCACACCCTGCATTTCATCTCTGTTTCTTCAGTGTGTCCATCCTATTTGTAGTTTAAACCCTGCCTTTTGCTGTGTTTTAAACTCAATCCATGTGACTCTGTAGCCTGAATTTCAACTTATTGGGGTTGTTCAGGTGTTTGGGTGTTGGGACAATCCCATTTGTGCTGGGAAGTGCATGAGTGCAGTCCAGACAAAGTGCAGCCTGTGCTGCTCAGGATTATTGACCAGGAACATCATCATTTTGTAATTGCAGCAATAAAATGTTCAATAGCCAGGCTGGGAATGCTGCAGTGATGGGAGTGGAGATGCTTTGTGCTTTCCCACTGCCCATTTTTGTATCCTGCAATAGAATCATGGAACAGTTTGGGCTGGATGGGCTTAAAGCCCTTCTCCTTCCACCCCCTGCCATGGCAGGGACACCTCCCACTGTCCCAGGCTGCTCCAGCCCCAGTGTCCAGCCTGGCCTTGGGCACTGCCAGGGATCCAGGGGCAGCCCCAGCTGCTCTGGGCACCCTGTGCCAGGGCCTGCCCACCCTGCCAGGGAACAATTCCCAATTCCCAATATCCCATCCAGCCCTGCCCTCTGGCAGTGGGAAGCCATTCCCTGAGTCCTGTCCCTCCATCCCTTGTCCCCAGTCCCTCTCCAGCTCTCCTGGAGCCCCTTTGGGCCCTGGAAGGGGCTCTGAGGTATCCCTGGAGCTTCTCCTCTCCAGGTGAGCACCCCTAGGAGCAGTGGCCTTTGATCTCTGGGTTTACTCTCTGGAGCCCCATCACCAGGTGGACCCTCCCCACCTGCTCCCACTGAATGTGACTTCAGGATATGTCCCAGCTTGTCACGAGCAGCCAATTTCCCCTATTTTTAGGCTCCCATTTGCCTGTGCAGCTTTCCCTTTGCATTAGCAGGGAGAAGCAGCAGCCCTGCCAGGTTGGTGGTAATTGCTGAGCGATCACCCGGATTTGGAATGATTTATGAATGATTATTTTCCCTACTATTTTGATGATTAATTCTCAGTGTAATTCTTTCTAACCACCAAAATTCTGCCTGTTCCTGCATCTGCAGCTGCTCTAAACCTCATCCATCTCCCTAGCAGCCGGGCCAGGCTATTAAATATAGATCCCTGCTCCATTTAATATTCATAGCGATTAAAAGTGATGAAAGCAGCTGTGTCTGCCAGAGCCAGGGTGGAAATTGCTCTGCTGCAGGAATGACGGGTGAGCAGCATATCCCAGAGATCCAGATAATTCCACACAGGAAGGCCTGGTGATTCTGAATCATACCCTTGCTTGGTGTTGGGATAAACGGGGAATCTGGAAAGGAGGTGGGATTGATTTCTGTGGATTTACTGGGAGGAAAAAGAGCTTGGAGTTTTGGCTGGGATGGCTGCAGGATGTGCTGCTGGCTGATCCTCGTGGACATCTTCACTCTGTCTGTGGGAGGAGAAAAGGCTTTTCCCAGTCAGTGGGATACTTCTCATACTTTTAGATCCAAAACTCCCAGACAAGTGTGGGAAAAGGCAGGAGAAGGTGCACGAGAGGTGGAACTGGGAATGGAGGCATAATCCATGCTGTGCTGGTGGTTGGACCATCCAGGCACCTAAGGCAGCTTGTTCCAGGGATTGGAATGTTCCAGGATTGTCCCAGGGGCTGGGGCTCTGCTGCTTCCAAGCTCAGCTCCCCTGGCAGACGTGCAGGTCCTGCTGCCAGTAGGGAAATCAGCTGCTGAGATGCCCCAGTGTCACTGCTGTGGTCTCTGGTGGCTTTGGGGCAACCCAGGAATGCTGTTTGAATTCAAGTCATCAGTGTTCCTTCTGTCCCATCAGAGCTTTCCCTGTGGGCAGCACTCAGGGATCTCTGCTCTGGCTCTGCTCCTGCAGTATTGGTCCCTCAATCAGCTCATCCAGCTGCCTCCAGGAGAAAGCTGGGTTTGATTTCCAGCTGGGTTTGATTTCCAGCTGGGTTTGATTTCCAGCTGGGTTTGATTTCCAGCACAGGGCAGGTCCTGCCTTTGGGAGGCCCCAGAGGCTCTGACAGAGTGGTAGGAAAGCAGCTCAGGCTTGCAGGAGGACTGGGGAGAGCTTCAAGGTGATGTGGGAAGGATGAGGACTGTGGCTGAAAATGAGGATACTTGGGAAGGGAAAGTTTTCCACTCACAGGGAGAAGGAGGGTGAGGGATGGAGGAAGGTGAGGGATGTAGGGTGAGGGGAGCTGTGCTGGACTTGGAGAGGAAGATAAGCAGGGATGAGCTGCTTGCCCCAGCCATGGTGTGGGACTGAGGAGCTGTGTTTTGGGTTGGAGACATCACAGCCAGACTCTGGATGCAGTTTGGGAATTTTGGATTAAAAGGTCTAATGCTGAACCCTTCAATCCCTTCTCCTCCTCCTGGTTTATCCCTGAAAAGGCTCTTCCCAGCTCTGCTGATCCACAGGCAGCACGGGGACAGCCCAGCTGTGAGCAGCAGCTCCCTGGGATTGCTCCCTGATGGTTTTGGGGTGGGAGCTCCCTGTGGCAGTGCCTCCTGTGGGATCCCTGTCCCTGGGATCCCATGGACTGCACTGCAAAGCCCCAGTGTGTCCCCAGCTCTGCTGTTGTGCCTCCAGCCAGCAGCTTTCCCAGCAGCTCTGGAGAAATTGCAGGCAATGGCAAACATTTATGTGAGGGGAGATTTCAAGATGGAAAAAGGGGGTGGAAGGGGAGCTCTGCCCTGGTGCCTCTGGCGGGATGCTGCTCCAGGCACTGAGCTTTGTGTTCTCTGGGCTGAGAAACAAGCCCGAGGAGGCTTATGGCCGATGGCTGCCGATCCATTTTCCATAGATTAAATTGCATCACAGCTCCAAAAATAATCTCCCCAGCTTACGGTGAGGCTGCCTGTTCCTATAGCAACGCTGCGAGCCCGTGCCCTACAAACCAAACCCAGCCCGGATCGCCAGAGCTGCTCCTGAGTCCAAACCAAGCGTGAGGGGCTCGGCTGGGGGAGCACTTGGGTTTGGGCTGCAGGTGTAAAATACGAGCCTGGAGTGTTCCTGGAGAGGGGATTTATGGGAAGCTGCTGTGGTTTTTGTCTCTGGGATTTGAGCCTGTGCCTGCAGATGTTCCCCGAGTGCGCCGTGAGGACAGCAGGAAGCAGCAGCTGCATTTGTGGAGCCTTCCCGGATCGAGGGGGGAAGAGGAGGAAAAGGAGGAGGAGGAGGAGGAGGAGGAGGGTGTTATGTGGGTTACTGCAGTGCCTGGGGCCAGCCCTGCTGTGCCACACTTGTGTCGTGGCACGGGGAGGAGGGATGGGGTTGGCTTAGGGCGGCGGTGGCCGCTCTCTCTGCTCAGCCCAAATCCACTGCTCCAGCCCAGGGTCCTGGAGGTGTTGGCACCAAGCCCTGCACAAGGCCAGGGCGAAGCTTGGCTGCAGGATGGAGAGGGGGATGAATTCAGATCCTGGATAGTCCCTCTGTGCCACTGGTGAGCACAGGGAAATCTCCAGAGCACACTGGGAATGCAGGAATCCTTAGGAGGATGCTGTGGAGGCTGGGCTGCCTCATCCACAGCACAGGAGCCGGAGGAACCTGGCAATTTGTTGTCAGATTTTTCCTGCCAGCCTTTCGTGTTTGTTTTCTTGAGGAGCTTTTGTTCCCTGGGGAGGAGTGACAGGAATTCCTGCTGAATGTCTGCCTTTCATTCCGAGCAGAGGAGGAGGAGCAGGGTGAGCCGGGGTGAAGCTCCTGAGCTAGGGATGTGCTGCTTCCTCAGGGGGTCCAGGGCCACCTGCATCCCAGCCTGGGACTGGGAGCCCCCCTGCCACCCCCTGAGGGTTTGCTGCTCTAGGGAGGATCTTTATTCCATGGAGAGCAGCTGGCAGAGCCGGAGCACCAGGAGGGGTGAGGGTCGGGGGGGAGCACTGCTGTCGTCCTCATGGAAAGAGGGGATCCATCACTGAGCCCTTCCCTCTGCAGGGTCAGGGTGTGCTGGGGGCTGGAAACCATGGATCAAAGCACTCTTTGTGTCCTTGGAGGAGCAGGGAGGCCTTCCTGGCTCCTGCAGTGGCCTCCAGGCTTTTTGCTGGTCCTGGACACGGATAGACTTCGGCCCTGCCCAGCTGGGGGATGTTGGTTTGAGGTTCAGTGGGATTTAGGAGCTGCTGGGAGCTGAGGATCCAAAAGGACCAGACTGGGGGAAAGGAGTGAGGGCAGCATCCAGAGACAAGGAGCACAGAGCATTGGAATAGAATCCCAGCATCATCAAGGTTGGAAAAGTTCTCTGAGGTCATTGAGTCCAACCATTCCCCAGCACTGCCAAGGCCACCACTGACCCCTGTCCCCAAGTGCCACATGCACACAGCTGTTAAATCCCTGCAGGGATGGGGATCCACCCCTGCCCTGGGCAGCTGTGCCAGTGCCTGACCACCCTTTCCATGAAGGAATTTTCCCAAAATCCACCCTGAGCCTCCCCTGGCCCAGCCTGGGGCCATTCCCTCTCCTCCTGTCCCTGTTCCCTGGGAGCAGAGCCCGACCCCCCCGGCTGTCCCCTCCTGGCAGGGAGTTGTGCAGAGCCACAAGGGCCCCCCTGAGCCTCCTTTTCTCCAGGCTGAGCCCCTTCCCAGCTCCCTCAGCCTCTCCTGGGGCTCCAGCCCCTTCCCAGCTCCGTTCCCTGCCCTGGACACGCTCCAGCCCCTGAGCATCCTCCACCTCAGCCAGTCCTCACTTCCCCTGTTCTGGTTCCTCCTCACTCCCTGCATGTTTGGAATCCCCTTCAAAGCCATCACTAAAATTCCTTCTGGGCTGTGCTGGAAAATGTTTCAGTTGGATTCTGCTGGGTGCCCCTCACCATCACCCTGTGGGAGTCGTGTTTCCCCTCTCCCCCTCTTCCCTCTCCTAAATCCTCCCAAGGATTTAGGAATCTCTGTTTTTGCAGCTTCCAAGGGGTTCTGTGACCCTGAGTGGGTGCTCTTAGGACCCCCCCATTTGGGTTGAAGTCCCAGTGCTGGGATCTTGCTGGGCCTGCTGCACTTTGGCTTCTGCAAATCCCCTGTGGTCCATCCCCGAATGAGGAGCTCTGGACAGACTCTCTCTGTGGGTATTTCCTGACCTTCAGGGTCTTTTCCCAGCTTTAGCAAAGCCAAATCATTTTTTCCCCTGTCTGAGCTGATACAAAAGCTGGAATAAGGGCAGGATCCTCAAAGCTGTGGGGTTTGGCTGCTCTCCAAGCAAAGACCTCCAGGCAGAGGCTTGCTGCTCTTCCACCTTTCTGGATGAGTGAATCCTTCATGCTCAGCAATAGGATAAATATTTCTGCAGCTCTCTCCTCCAGCCCTTCATGATAATCCTCAGCTCTAACCCCAGGAATTGGTGTGTTGTGCAAAGGTTGGTCAAAGGTTGGACACGATGGCCTTGGAGGTCTTTTCCAGCCTAAATGTTCTGTGATTCAAAGCAGCTTTGCTGAGAGCAGCCCTGCTGGGGGAACGAGGGGATGCCCAGAGCCCCTGTGCTGGGCTGTGTCACAGCATTCCCGTGGCACTTTGTCCTGCTGCCACCAACAGCAGCTGGTGCTGGTGGGGTGGCCTGGTGGGAGCAGGGCTCCTCCTCTGGGATCTGCTGCTGCTCCAAAGCTGGTGCAGATCTGAGTGGCTGCTGCTTGCTGCAGCAAGCAGAAGGATTCGTGTTTCTGTGGATTTGGGGTTTGGTCAGCTTTCCTGGGAGCTCCCAGGAGAAAGATGGAAGCACCTTCAGAGCCAGAGTCAGAGCTCCACCTTGGCAATGGCAGTGAGGAGGTTTGGGTGCTCTGTGATCATTTCTGCTTTCAGCTACTCTGATTTATTTGACTGTAGCTGTGACATTGGATTTCCTTCTTCCCATGCTTTGATTTGAAATAATTGCAACAAATTACGTTGCTTGAGATATCTATATCTATATATATATAATATTATATAATTAATTATATATCTGTATTATTAATTGGTTCCTGCTCTAGTGGAAGATGTCCCTGCCCATGTCAAGAAGATGGAAGGAGGTGAGCTTTAAGGTCCCAGCCCAAACCATTCCATGATTCTGTGATTGCAGTTGTCCAGGCAGGAGGAGGAAGGTGGATCCTGCTGCCTCCCCTGCCAGCATTCCAGCATCCCACAGCAGCAGCTCTGGGACAGCAGGAGCTGGTGAGGGATGTTCAGCTCAGCCAGCTCAGCTGGAATGAGCAGCATCATTGGGCTGACCCACGTTCCTTCCCTCTTTTCCTGGGCTTTGAGGCATTTATATAATTCTGCACAGCGATAAAAAATTGGGCCATGCTGCGTTCCTGCCTCAAGCTGAGCACTTGGGCAGGGACTGTTCCCACAGCCTCAGTCAATGGGCAGGAAATAATGTCCTGGCCAAGTGCAGAGCCCATCCCTCTCTGTGCTCTGCCATCCCTGTGCTGGCACTGCCCAGGCTCCCCAGGGAATGGGCACGGCCCCGAGGCTGCCCCAGCTCCAGGAGCCTTTGGACAGCGCTCCAGGGATGCCCAGGGGGTATTGTTGGGGGGTCTGGGTGATCCTTGTGGGTCCTTTCCAACTCAGGGCATTCTGTGATTCTGTGAAAAATCCCCAGGGATTTTCTGGGGATTGGGGATTTTTTCTGGGATTGCACCTGGGCAAGGTGATCCAGGCTTTGCTCTGGAAATCCCAGAGCACTGACAGCCCATGGGAGCCAGGCCTTTGGGGCAGCATTTTGTGTAAGGCAGGATGGGGGGAAAAATAAAGGGAGGGATTTGGGGTTTAAATGCTGCCTGGGGATGGGCAGAGAGGTACTTTCTCTTGCTTGGCACAATTTTTGCAGCACTTGTAAGCAGATAAAATTGTCTTGGTGAGTTATTTTTCATGTCTGCAAAGAGAAAATTGGGAAATTTGGATTGTCCCCTGGAGTCCCTCAGAGGTGAGTTTAGCCACGTTCAGCCTTCTCTTGGTGATGACAGCTGAGCCAGCGGGGTTGGCTTCTGCTCCTGGGAGCTTTATAAAACATGGGACTTCATCATAAATTGGCTATTAAAGTCCAGCCTCGTTAGTGATCAGATCCCAGAGCTGTGCAGGAGGTTCTGCCTTCTGGAGTGCAGGCACAGCCTGCAGAGGCTGCTGGGATGCTGGTGGGAAGAGCACAGTTTCTCACCTGGAGAGGGGGATGGTGAAGGAGGCCAGAAGCTGCCCTGGAAAGCCCCAGGGACACGGCTCAGAGCAGCAGGAGCAGCCTGGTGCCCCCATCCCAGTGAGGGTCCAGGGTATGGAATGCTCTGTCCTGGCCAGCACCGGCTCAGGACAGGTGCAGGGACAATACCCAAGCCCAGGGAATGTGCCCACACTGCTGGAGACCCTTGGTGTGCCCCAGCGTGGAAGGCACCCTGGGGATACTTGAAACTTTGGTATCAGAAAATGGACTTTGAGGAGGTTTTGGTTATTTTTTGTACTGGTAGAAAAGTGGCTTCGATTTTCTTGCCAGATCTTCTGGAGTTGGCCTGTGCTGTGAGCCTGTGCCATCGCTGTGGTGCCTCTGTGCACCCTCCTGGGATGGAGTCCTTGGAATCCTGCCTGTTCCTATTCCCCTTCCCCTACCAGCTGTTCTGGAGACTTCTCTGATTCCTGGTGTGTTTTCAAACCTCTGGTCCTGTCCCCTGTCCAGGCTCAGCAGCTCCCCAGCCTGTCTGTGGGAGCTGCCCAGCTCCCAGACACCTCAGCTGGCAGCTCACCTTCCTTGGGGAGCTCTCTGCTGCTTTCCCCTGGCTGCTCTGATTGTCCTTGGTGGCCTCTTCCTCCCCAGATCAACTCGTGTTTGTCAGCTGGGTTGCAGAGGGACCAAGTGGAGACACTGGGAGATGCTGTCCTGGTGCCTCATGAGCCACTTGGGGTCCTGCCCTGTTTACCTGGGATTTTCTCCCATTGTCCCTGGGCACTGGGGTTGGTCCTGCTGTGGAGGATCAGCGCTGTCCCTGAGCTGTGCCTCCTGTCCCACACATCCATTCTGGGGAGGTTCAGCACGAGTCCTGGTGTGACACTGTGCCGTGCTCTGCTCCTGCTTCCACTCCGGGCTGCTGATCCTGTCACATTTATCCAGATCCTTGCCTTTGGATCACAGTAATCGAAGGGTGCTCTTCCTCTGGTCTCCTTACTGTGGATTCAGTCTGAGCAGTGCCTGAACACCTCTCCCAGTACCCACAGCATTTCCAGAGCTGCTATCAGTGAGCCAGGAATAGCAGGCAAACACCCACCTGCCAGGGAATCACGGGTTTCCTTCCTTCCTCGCAGCCCAGAGAGGGAATGTGCTGCTCCCCCGTTACACCAGAGCCTTCCCTGAGCTCTGTGCCTGCATTGTTTGGAGAATGTTCTCACTCCCCCAACTCCCCCAGCCCTGGCAGAGAAGCTGCAGCTGGATTTTGCTGGTGCCCATCTCTCTGAAATCCAGAAACAGAAGATTGAGGGAGGGGAGATCCAGGAGCAGCTCCCTGCTCTGCTGCCTCAGTGGGTTTTGGGAGCACCCGGAAAACGCTCGGCTAAACTTTGGAGCATAAGGGTGGGGCACAGCCCCTGCCCAGGACCTGCTTCTCTCTCTTTGTATTTGCTTTGGGTGCTGCCGCCTCTTGGGGCCCATCACCTCCTTCCTGGGGGAGCAGTGGGGTGATCAGAGATCTGTGTTACCCCCACTGAGTGGATTTGGGTTAGTTTCCTGGTTTTAAGTGTTCTGGAGTTGCAGGAATTTTTTGCTGTAGGAGGTGCTGATCGTGGAGTTTTCTGCCCTCTGAAGATTTGGTGGTGGTTTTGGGTGAAGTGTCACTTTCCTTGGTGTCCCTGTGACATCTCCCTCAGGTGACACAGTTCACCCTGCCCCGAGCAGAGCTGGCAGAGCCCCCAGTGCAGGGTGGATCGACCCCGGTGAGCCTGGGAAGGGCAGGTTTGGTGTGTGGCACCCAACCCCGAACCAGATCTCAGTGACAGCCACAGGAGCGGCTGCTCAGGGCTCTGGGTGCCACCCCCACCCCGCTGTGCTCCGGGGGGCCGCGGTGGCCACGGCTGGAGGCGGGAGGTCCCCGGTCCCTGCCCGCGGGTAACCATGGAAACGCCGTTCTCTCCATCCCTCCCTGTGCAGATGACTCGGGTGACGAGGAGCCCGCCTCGCAGTCAGACAAGAGCGAGCTGCACGGCCCCCTGAAGACCCTGTCGAGTAAGCTGGAGGACCTGAGCACCTGCAACGAGCTGATCGCCAAGCACGGCGCGGCCCTGCAGCGCTCGCTCAGCGAGCTGGAGAACCTGCGCCTGCCGGCCGACAGCGGCGAGAAGATCAAGGCGGTGAACGAGCGCGCCACGCTCTTCCGCATCACCTCCAATGCTATGATCAACGTGAGTGCTGCTTCTCCCGCCCCTCCTCCTCCTCCTCCTCTTCCTCCTCCATCCTCCTGCCTTCCCCGTTTGCTCCCCGTGGCTTGGCTCGTGTTACCGCAGGGCTCGGCACGGCCGGGGCTCAGCGCCGCGGTGAGGGCATGGGAAGTTGGGAAGATGCAGCTGGGAAGAGGGCACGGACAGGGACCCCACTGAGACACAGGTACATCCTTACAGCCTGCTCCGTGTCCTAGGTCATTTTTGTAAAGCTGGGAGACGTGGATGTTGGGAACGCCGAGGGGCTTTCTCCTGCTCCGTGGGGGGAATTCTGCCTGGCACAGCACTCCAGAGCCCGCTGCAGGTGGAGACCCCCATCGCACATCCCTCACGTCCTCATTGCTTCCCTGAAGCTGCTGCTGTTGCACAGGGCTGTGGGATTTAACCCCCCCGGGGTCTCGTGCTGGCTCTGCTCTCCCAGCCGGGCAGTCGGAGGTCAGGAGGCGGTGCCGGCACCGCCGCTGCTCCTGCCCTGTGCAGCCTCACGCTGCGTTCCCGTTGTTCTTTGGAGACAGCTCCTGTTTGGAGTGGGGCTCTGCCTCCATCCCAGGGACACAGCCATTCCTGGGGAGCCTCGTTTACCCCGGGGAGCTGTGAGAGGGAGCAAAACTGAATAAAATATTTAAAGAAAATTTTACAAAAAAACAGTCCCAAAGCTTTACCGGGCTGGGATAATGTATGAAGGCAGAGCTCAGGGAATTGTGAATGGAGCAGTGCTGTCGCTGTGCTGTCCCAGCCCTGAGCAGAAGGAGGTTGGGTGCTGTTTGATGTGGGCTTTAAAAAATAACAGTAATTCCCAGCAGGAGCTGGAGGGTGCTCAGACCCCCACGGTCTCAGCATCTTCCCCATTCCCACTCCTAGGATTCTGTAGCCACGGGGGGAAGGGGCTTCCTGAGTCTCTCTTTTGTGTTCCAGAGCGGTTTGGGGATGCTTGTGCAGTGCTCTTCCCACAGAGAGTTTGTCCAAGTTTTGGGAATGGGGTTGGCAGCGTGGTGGGAGGTGCCAGCAGACCCTTGGTGCTGCCCAGGTTTGCTGTCAGGAGGCAGAACAGCAATGGGATGTGGGCAGGGAATTGCCAGGGAGAGGATTCTCCAGCAGCCTTTGGGAAGGGATGAGCAGAGCAGTATTTGCTGTGTCCAGCCCAGAGAGGAGGAGAAGGAAGAGGAGGAGGAGGTTGTGGTGGTTGCAACGTGATAAAAGCTTGAGCTAGGCTGTCTGGAGGGTGGGAAATTCCACAGAAACCATTGTGCCAGGATAAAACAGCAGGAACGTGGCTTATCCAAAATCCCAAGCAGGTAAGAGGGGCTTGGGGGGTGGCAGGGCATGTTCTCATGTGGATGCTGTGGATCTGGCTCCAGCAGCATCCTTTGGTACTTTGGCTTTGGATGGGCATCCTGAGGAGGTGCCCGAGGGAAAGGCTGTGCCCTGGGAGGGGCAGGACTGGAAGGAGCAGGGTGGGAGCAGCATGGCAGCTCCAGGAGGAGGTTGTGCCTCTCCCAGATCCCTGCTGAGCCGGTTTTTTGGGAGGAGGTGACGGAGCTGTGGGCCGGGGGACACTTTGAGGGGCTGGGTTAGAAAGGCAGGAGAGGGACAAGCAGTGAGGGGGGAACCAGGAGGGAGGGGACCAGCCTGACCCCCCTGTCACAGGGACTGGTGGCTCCCAGCCACATTGTCACCTTTTCCAGCATGGATCCCTTTCTGTGCCTTGATTTCTCCTTTTAGATGGGCTGATGCCTTCTGGAGCTGCCAGGAGCCTCTCGTGGGGGGGTGGGGGGTGCTCTGTGCAGTGCAAAGGTCCCAAAATCTTCTGTATAGAACATGGAACATCGCTCCAGGGAAGCACGTGGAGCTTCCTGGTAAAAATACACCGTGCTCGTGCCCACCTCCACCCCCGAGCACATATCCCGTGGGAGCACAGGGTGCTTCTGCCAGGCCAGGAGGTCCTTGCAGGAGAAATGAAAGTGTCCTTGCTCGCCAGGTTTTTCCCAGAGAGATCCCAGCCAGCAGCACTGGGCTGGTGCTGGCACGTGGATGCTCTGTGTCCAGGCTCTGCCCTGGCTGCAGCACCAAATCTCATGGATCTGCTCCATGGAAGTGGCTGTGGATCTGTGGGGTTTGGTGCTGTGGCCGTGAGCAGAAGGGGTGGGTGCTCCTGGGAAGAAGGGATGGCTGCTCTGGGGAGGGGTGGATGCTCCAGGGAAGGACTGAGTGGTCCAGGGAAGAAGGGATGGGTGTGTCAGGGAAGGGAGGAGTGCTAGGGGGAGAAAGGATGGGTGCTCCAGGGAAGGAATGGGTGCTCCAGGGAAGGGATGGGTGCTCCAGGGAAGGGATGGGTTCTCCTGGGAAGGGATGGGTTCTCCTGGGAAGGGATGGGTTCTCCTGGGAAGAAGGGATGGGTGCTCTGGGGAGGGGTGGATCCTCCAGGGAAGGAGTGGTGGGTGCTCCAGGGAAGGGAAAGGTGCCCCTGGGAAGAAAGGATAGGTGCTCTGGGGAAGGGATAGGTGCTCTGGGGAAGGAATGGGTGCTCCAGCGAAGGAAGGGGTGCTCCAGGAAAAGGAAGGGTGCTGGGCAATCTGGGGAAGGGATGAATGCTCCATTGAAGGAATGGGTGCTCCAGGGAAGGGAAAGGTGCTCCTGGAAAGAAGGGATGGGTGCTCAGGGGAAGGGATGGATGCTCCAGGGAAGGGATGGGTGCTCCAGGGAAGGGAAAGGTGCTCCTGGGAAGAAGGGCTGGGAGCTCTGGGGAAGGAATGGGTGCTCCAGGGAAGGGAAGGGTGCTCCTGGGAAGAAGGGCTGGGAGCTCTGGGGAAGGGATGGGTGCTCCAGGGAAGGGATGGGTGCTGTAGGGAAGGGAAGGGTGCTCCAGGGAAGGGAAGGGTGCTCCTGGGAAGGAATGGGTGCTGTAGGGAAGGGAAGGGTGCTCCAGGGAAAGGAAGGGTGCTGTAGGGTAGGGAAGGGTGCTCCTGGGAAGAAGGGCTGGGCGCTCTGGGGCCGGCGCGTGCGGTTCCTGTGCAGCTGCCTCTGATCCGATTATGTAAATGGCCCCGGAGCCACGGGGAGCACAGCAAGCATAGGAAAGAAATAAATAGAGATGGAAATGCAAGAGCTCTGCTGCGAAGGTGACTTTCCCTCTGTGCTCTGGGTGCTGCCACGGCCGGCACCCGCTGCTCCTCTTCAGAGGTTGGGAGCATCACCTGGTGAGTGGTGCTGGGGAAAGGTTTGGGCAGAGGCAGAGCGGGATGTGCTGGGCTCTTGTGTTACAGGTGAGGATTTCAGACGTGCTGGATTTCAGACTGGCTGTTGCAGGGCTTAAACTGAAGCCTAGAGCTCTGGGAGCCTCCTGTTGGCTCTGCTCCCTGTTGGAATCTCACCAGGCAGAGTCCAGGCTCGCCAGGATGGAGGAGCCCGGTGTCAGCAGGGCTGGGCTGCAGGCACGGAAAGCCAAGGCACAATCTGCCACGGGGGAGGAGTGGGAGGTGTGTAAAAATAAGAAGCAACAAATTACCGGGATGGGAGGCCCAGAGGATCCGGAGCAGTGTGCTGAGTTGTGTACACTCATCCAGGAGTGGGGAAAGCTCCGTCTCATCATTCAGCAGGAGGCAGCAGGGATGTGTGGATGCACTGAGGAAGCCAGTCTGGGCGTCAGGAAGAGCTCACAGGGCTGTGGGTGGTGATGGAAATAGGTTTTTAATGGAATGGGGATGCTACGGCGGAGCTTTGTGCTTCCTCAAGGAACGGGAGTGTGGAGAGCAGCTGGGCTTGGGCATGCCTGTGTCATTCCTGGGTTAGATTGTGATTTCCCTTGAGGTTTTGGAGGAGCAGGGGTGCAGGAAGGCTCTGCCAGGCCAGTGCAGCCCCGACAAGGAAGGGTGAGAGGAGCAGGGGTGCGGTGCTGGGTGGGAGATGCTGCTCCATCAGGATTTGGTGAGAAGGGACGACCTGGAGCAGGCAGTCCCAGGAACAAAGGACTCACCTTGCCCTTGAGAGGCACTGCTGGCCACCCCAGCCTGTCCTGCAGGGATGCCAGCACCTGCTTGGAGGCAGGCTCATTTCCCACCCAGCTTTTCCTTTCCCATGGGAATGAACCTGCCTGGAGCAGCAGCACCTGAGACATCAGCACAGAGCACCCTCCATCCTTCAGGCCTGCCAGGAGGGCTTCCAAGAGTGTGAAGCACAGAGCTGGAGCCAGAGTGAGGTGGACAGCAGCATGTGCTGCCTCTCCCACAGGAAAGGGCCCCCAGGCTGTCAGTTTAAGCCCCTCCAGGACACCCAGCAGCATCCCAGAGGCTGCATCCTCCAGTCCCAGCAGGATTTCTCCCTGTGGATCCCTCCAGGGTTGTGCTCTGGCTCAGCAGCACTTTTGGGGTGGCCCTGTGCCGTGTGCCAGTGGTTCAAGGAACCTCTGGCCTCTCCCTGCAGTCACACTGGGCTCCTGGGGACTCTGAGTGGCATCTGCCTGGTGCAGTTTGTTTATTTGGAGCCCTTTGGGGGCCTGTGCTGGAATGAGCTGCCTGGGCACAAGGTGCTTCCCCAGAGTTGCTCCTCTGCCTCCAGCTTCCCTGTGGAGTGCCGAGCCCCCTCTGGCCCATGGGAGTGCTGCTGGGATTGATCCATACTCCCCAAACTGTTTCCATATTAACTCAGGTGATGCTGAGCACCTGCTCTGAGCAGCCTCAGGTTGCCCAGCACAGCCTGCAGCCCGGTGTGTGAGTTCTGGGTTTATCCAGTGGTGGGTGATGGATGCACCCTGTGAGTGTGTCTGTCTGCTTGGAAAACTGCTCAAAGCTGGGGCACAACAGAGTCCCTGGGATCTCCTCCCTGGAGTGACCGTGGGGCCGGGGTGGTGCTGTTGGTCCCTCCCTTGGGCACGTTGCTGTGCTGAACTGGTTCCCATGTGCATGGTCTGTCCTTGGGGTCCCCAAACCCATCACAGCACAGGCAGGATGATGGAACTGACATCCTCCATCTGGGCAGCAGGGAGGGACCAGCAGCCTGCTGGGCTGCTCCCAGTTCACCCCAGTACGGCCAGTGGGCTGGAGGAGCTCTCCCTGTGCATTCAGGGGTTAATTCCAGCACTGCAGTGAGCAAACTCCATCGTTAACCCCCGGATTTGCTTCTTCAGGGCAGGGATTCCCTCTGGGAGCCCAGGCAGCTGCTCTGCTGCCCAAAAGCCCAGCCAAACCCCACAGGGGGCCGGGGCTTGTCCCCGTGCCCCCGGCGAGGGTGATGGCGCAGGAGCTCTCGCTGGCATGTGGCACAGGCTGTGTTAATTATCCGTGCTGCGCTAACGACGCGCACTAATCAGCGCCTCGCAAACCATGTCACCGACCCAGAAAGGCCCCGGCAGTGGGATTAAATCCCTAACCCAGCCCTAATCCCTCGGATGAGAGGGCTGCAGCAGGGGCTCGGGGTGTCCTGCGTGTTCCTGCTGCGGAGGCGCCGCGCTGACCAGGAAATAACTGGTGGGTGCTTTGCCCTTACTGGGGGGAGGGTGACAGGGTGACAGTGGCATCCTGGGGTCTGTCCCTGCCTGAGCGGGGCTGGGGGAGTGGAAGCAGGGAGGAGTGGAGATGGGGAGATGTGGAGATGGGGAGATGTGGAGCCTGGCCCCTGCTCTTGGAGCTGCTGTGCCTTTTCTGGAGCATCCTGTGATGCTTTTAAATGTGGAGGTGTGGGGTTATCTCTGATCAGATCTGTTCAGACAGGCAGTGCCTTCCTCCCACTCCCTCCTCATCATCATTCCCTCGGTGCTTCCAACTGGATTTTATCAGGCGTGGGGGTACTCGGCCCTCGTGTGTGGCCGTGGGGCCTCCGTGCTGGCCGGGGCTTTCAGTGGGTGCTCCTGCTCATCCTGCTGTGGGGGTTTTCACCTTTCTTCCCCCTCTTGCATCTCCTCCTCCTTCTGTCCATCTGACCCCCAGGAGGTTCCAGACTGTCCCGGGACTCCCCTCAGAACCTCATGCAAGAAGAGGGGAGGATGAATCTGTCCCCAGCACCTGAGGGTGCCTCTTGCAGCTCTTCCCTCCTGGCTGTTTGTGGCTGAGAGGGATGACTCTCCACTGAGGAGAGCTGGGAGCGTTTGTGCCGTGCTGCTGGGTCAGCAGGGCTGTGTTGGTGGGCCCAGCACGGCCCTGCACCGTCAGCAGTGCCTGGGGTTGAGCAGCAGCTCTGCTGAGCCGGGAGCCCGCCCAGCCAGGCATCACCTCTGCCATCAGCCTGTGCCCAGGGATCCTCCTGGGATCCTCATCCCTGCCTGGAGGCTGGGCCACGATGGGGCTGTGGGGAGGGCAAATACCAAAGCATTGCTGGGTGAATCCCTTTGGGTCACAGGGGTTGTGCTTGCCTCTTCCCTGGGCTGCTGCCCCGAGATGCTTCACTCGGGCTCCTTCCTCCAGCGCGTGTGCAAGGAAGAAGCACTGGAATGGCAGCTCTGCTCTCCTGTGCATTGACCCAGGCAGAAGTTACAGCACTGGGAGATGAGGGGATTGTGGGGGGCTGCTGCTGCTGCTGCAGCCCCTTGCACACCACGGGGAGGTTTGCACGAGGCTGAGTGTGAGGGACAATCCCAGCAGCTTCCTGCAGATGCCGGGGTCGGAGCTGCCCGCGGGCACTGCCAGCTGCTCCTGCCGCCAGGCGCTTGGGCAGATGCTCCTCCAGCCTGGGATCTGCTCCATCGGGGGATGAGGAGAGCAGCCAGCGAGAGCCTCGGGAAATCTGCCATCCTGGGAGATGGAATGGGACATCCTGTCCTCAGCAGGACAGAGCTCACGGGGCACACCAGCACTGGGATAGGGGCTCCAGGGGCCTGGAAGCAGAGCTTGGCTGCTCTCCTCGTGGTGGCTCTGCTGTGCAGACCCTGGGAGGGTCCCCCACTGCTGGGGTGGGTTTGGGGGCTTGGGCAAGCGAAGGAGAATGAAGAGTGTGCAGCAGCCACCTGGAGGTGCCTCCCTGCAGGGAAGGAGCCAGTGCTGGGAGCTTCCAGGGAGGGGATTTTTGGCACAGGTGGCAGTGGAGAGGCCCCGCTGCTGTGCAGGCAGGTGAGAGCACCAGGACAAGCCTGACACTTTTCATGGCTGGAGGAGAGCAGGGAAGCCCTGCAGGGACACAGTTCTGGGGTGGCCACTCTGCAGCAGGAGGTCTCAGCACAGTCTCAGCTCCCAGAATATCTTCTGTACTGGTCCCAGCATGTCCTTGGCACCCTCTGGCATGGCCAGTGGAGGCTGCTGGGTGCTGCTCAGTGAGGTTTGGGGCGGAAGGGTCAGCACCCTGGAGTATCCAGCAAATTCCTTAGTTGTTTTCCCACCAGAAATCCAGATCCTTCCCGTGGCACAGCTCCAGGCTGGCATCGCCTTGGTCTGTAACCCGTGGGCAGCGTTGGCTCGTTCCCCTTCCCAGAACCACACTGAACACGTCCTCCTGCTGCTTCCGGATCCGTCCGTGATTCCTCCCCCACGGAGGCTCTGTGGGTTTGGGATTAGAGCCTCTTAGCACAGCCAGCCCGGCGGGTTTGCCACTGTTTCCCACTAATCCCCTCTAGTGCACGGGGTGGATTCCTCGGCGCTGACGGCGGCGCTGCAGGCGGGGTCTGGATGCTGTGCCAGCCCCGGTGCTTCGGGATGAGCTTTGGGATGAGCTCGGCTCTGAGGAACCCCTGGGCAGGGTGGATCTGGTTGGAACACTGGTATGTCCATGGCCTTTAAGCAGGTGGCCCAAAATAACACGGTAAGGTGGAAAAATTCCCAGATGCACAACCAGGAGATGAGATCTGACCCCACCACAGTGTGGATGTCCCCATCTTGGACATACCTCTCCCAGACTTCTCAGTCTTGGACTTCTCTGTCTTGGACATGTCTATCGTGGACATCTCTGACTACCAGGGAATCCATGAATCCCAGAGAGAAGCAGGCAAAAGGGTGCCACATGGAATGGGACCATCAGGGATTTTGGGACTGGGGGTCTGGCAGAGTTGCTGACAGTGGCATCAAGGGGTGGGCTGGAGCCTGCTCCAGCATCCTCCCACTTCCTGTTGGGTCACTAAGGATCTTTTCCATGTCTGTGCTTTTTTGTGGCACCTATTTCCCCTGGCTGCAGAGGGAGTGGGATGATTTTCCACGTTGAACTCCCAGGGTTTTACACAATGTCACCTTGGTTTCTCAGGGTGCTCAGCCCAGCTCTCCCCAGCAGCCCTGCCCCGGGGAGGAGCAGTTCCTGCATCCTGCTTCAGACGGCTGGATGCTGGCTGAGGGTCACTGCAAGGATTTGGGACAGATTTGCTGGTATTTAAGCAGGCTGTGTTGATGTGGTGCTGAGCAGCAGCCTGGCCTTGGGCCCCGGCACGGCTGCGGGTGCCATCGCTGTCGAGCAGATGACCACGCTCCAGACCGTGTCTCGTTGCCATCTGTGTGGGATGATTTGGGATTCAGGTTGGCTCTGTCCTTATGTTTCCCCTTTGCTTGCTGCTCGGAGTGTTTTTGGGGGAGGAAGGACAAATTAACCCTCTCTGGGTGCAGTGGCAGATTGTGACTCTATCCCAAATGGCTTCAGCCCCATCCCTGGAAGCGTTCAAGGTTGGACAGGGCTCGGAGCAGCCTAGTGGGAGCTGCCCCTGCCCATGGAGGGGGTGGAAGGAGACGAGCTCCAAGGTCCCTCCCCCGTGATCTCTGGTTTCGTGCTGTGCCTCGCCGTGTTCAGAGCCAGCAAGAGGCTCCGCAGTCGCCCTTCCCTCGGGGGGCTGTTCTGCAGCACGCAGCAGCCAGCTGTGTCCCAGGGTTTTGATGACTCCAGGAAGGAAGGGAGCACTTACCTCCCAGGCACTGGGAAGGGCAGAGCTCTGTCCCCGCTGAGTGGAGTGACGGCTCCTGCTCTGTAATTCACCAAGAAAAAGAGATGATGGAATGCATCTGGCACTTGCCTCCTCTCTTGTCACTCCTGGGCCATGAAGTGGTCCTTGTCCCATGCTTGAGGAGCAGGAGGTGTTGGTCCCACAACAGCAGGCACTTCCCTGCTGGATTTTTCCTGCCCAAAGGTTGGATTGGTGTGGCTGATCCCCTGGGATGCTGGGGCAGGTGGGATTGCAGGTGTGAGCACGTTCCCCAGGCATCCATCGGCGTTGTACTGGAGACTGAGCATGCTCAGCTCTGCTGGGGCTGCCCCAGAGGTTGTCACCCGTGGTGACCCCAGGCAGAAGTTGTTCCCTGGGAGGGTGGGCAGGCCCTGGCACAGGGTGCCCAGAGCAGCTGGGGCTGCCCCTGGATCCCTGGCAGTGCCCAAGGCCAGGTTGGACAGGGCTTGGAGCAGCCTGGGACAGTGGGAGGTGTCCCTGTCCACGGCAGGGGGATGAGACAAAGTGAGTTTTAAAGTCCCTTCCAGCCAAGCCATTCCATGATTCTATGAAGTCTGGCAGGCCTTGCTGTGATCATTTACCCTTTCAAGCTAATTAACCTCATCTCTTCGTTCCTTCCATCCGATTTTGACTGTTTGCTCCACTGAGGAAGCAGAGATCCCCGCGGGTGTGTGACACCACCACCATGGCAGGACATGGGTGACCTCGGGTGATGGTTTTCCGCTGCATGAATAATCCTGGGGCTGTTAACGACGCTCCCATTAGCCAGCAACAAGCTGTGAAATCGGGATATTTGCCGTGACAAATGTGTGAAAGGTGCTAAATGTGCCCTTGGCAGCAGCTGATGGGCACAGGGAGGGACCACAGAGCTGATGGCACCAAGTCTTGCCTCCTGCTCCCTGGCAGGATCTCGGTGGCACTTTTCTTCCAGGAATTTGCAGGATTCTCAGTGGTATTTTTCCATTTCTTTTGGCCTCCTTGGCTGTGTCTCCATGTTTTGGCTGGGATTTACAGTTCCATCGGCCAGTGCTGGATTAGGACCTGCCACAACTTTTTCCAGCCATGGAGAGGAGGAGAAACCACCTCTGTCCCTCCTGCCACGTGGCTGCAGGTAACACTGGGGTTCCCTGAGATCAGGGACTGCTCCTGGATGGAGCTTGCTCTTCTCTCTGGTCACTGGTGAGCTGTCAGCCTGGCTGCTGCTCTCCAGCCCCGTCTGTGCTGTGATGATGCTGAGGCAGAACAGCCTTCAGAAGTTTAGGATTTGATCCAGCTCTGGCCCTGGGGCAAAATCCAGGTCATGTTCTGTCACCTCCTGTACCTGCTGCCCCTCTGTGAGTGGGAGGCAGCAGTTTGGATGCTGTGAAGGATAAACCCAGTCTCCTGATGGGGTGAGAAGCACGTGGGGATGGGCACAGCATCCTCTGCCCTCTCCAGAGTGTGGATCCTGGGAGAGCTTTGAGAAGGGTGGTGCCTCCCAAGGCTGTACCTTCATGGCCTGGACTCCTCAGCCCTTCAGCTCACTGGGGAATCCCTTTTCCTGCACTTTCATCCTTCAGCCTGGGCCCTGTGCTCTCCTTCGGGTGCGTTCCTCAAGGAGCCTCCTCCCGCTGTCCTGTGTCCCTGTGCCAGCCTCGCGTGGATTTGTGGCTGAGTCTTGCTTGCATCCCCGAGCAAGTTCAGCTGGAGCTAAATTTAGCCACCTCTCCATGAGAATTTTATAAGCTGGATTTCGAGGTATTGCTCCTGCTCAGTGGCTGGGATTGTTTGTACCTTGGGAGCACCAAGGCAGGGGATTAATGCCAGGAGTGAGTGGTGAGCTGGGATATTCGTGTCTGAGCTGCTCACCCCAGTGCCCTGCAGCCCTGGTTCCATACAGGGATGAGTTTTGGCTCAGGACTGAGCTCAGTCGACAGAGACTGTGAAAAAATATGCCCTGATCCCTGTTTGGTGCTGCTCCCACCTCCAGTGAGCATCCCTGTGGAACTTGGCATTGTCTGGCTGTAGGGGGTGTAAACCAAATTAAGCACTTTAATTTGCTTGGCTGCTGGTGGCAGCAGTGGGGGCTGAGTTTGGCAAATCCCTCTTGCAGGATATTCTCCCCTCTCCACCCCTGGCATCACTTCTGTCCCAGGAGCAAACACGATCCTTGTTTGGCTTGACCCGGATCCTTTGATCCAGGTTTGGATCAAGCCATTGTCTGAATTACAGAGGAAGAGGCTGCAGAGAGGGACCCCTACAGCCTTCCAAAACCAGGGAATAATCCCTATACACATCCCAGCTCCTAAATCCACATGGACACCATTGAGGGATGCAGCGTGGACCATGCGTTGTCCTGACCTGCTCCATGGAAGCTCCACAGCCCACGGTGGGATCTGTGGCCTCGTGAGGACCATCCTGCTCAGACCTCCAACCATCTTCCCAAAACCTCCCTATGCTCTGCAGTGCTGACAACCATTCTCCATCACTTGGATTTTTTTTTATGTGGCTGTAAATGAAGCCCAGTGGTGCTTTGGGATACAGCCTGGAATCCTCCTTGAAGCTTTGGGATGGGAGATTCTGAGGTGTTACCTGCTGTTGATTCCCATCAACTGCTGGAGCAAGTTCTCCTCCCAGCCCTGCCTCCCCGTGGCTCGTCCTTAATTACCTCCTTTCCCCCTAAGTGTTCCAGCCCGTGGTTAATTGGAGTAGGATAATTACAGGTGATCTCGTTTTAAAGCACTCAGCCCCTGAGCTGGGAGCAGCCAGGGAGCAGTTCCCACCCTTGGTGCCAAAGTGGGCATTTCTGTGCCTGCTGCCTGTGGAGCTGGACCTGTGGAGCAGATAATGAGCTTTGCTGGGATGGGAAGGTCATGGCCATAGCCCATTACTTGCCCGGGTTTCATCCTCTTAGCCCAGTGCATCCGTGGGACAGTGGCCAGCCAGACACCGGGATGGTGTCACTGGGAAGGGCCAGGGCAGGGTCCCCGTGGGCTTTGGGCCATGGGTGGCTCCCAGAAGGATTTTGGGCTGGGGAGGAGCTGAGTTGTTTCCAGAGGAGGAGGTGAAAACATCCCCCTGACAATGTGGGGTTTGTTCTGGCCCTCTGAGGCATCGACCATTCCCCAGCACTACCAAGGCCACCACTGCCCCCTGTCCCCAAGTGCCACATGCACACAGCTGTTAAATCCCTGCAGGAATGGGGCTCCACCCCTGCCCTGGGCAGCTGTGCCAGTGCCTGACCACCCTTGCCAGGAGGGATTTCCCAAATTCCAACCTGACCTCCCCTGGCCCAGCCTGGGGCCGTTCCCTCTCCTCCTGTCCCTGTTCCCTGGAGCAGAGCCCGACCCCCCCGGCTGTCCCCTCCTGGCAGGGAGCTGTGCAGAGCCACAAGGGCCCCCCTGAGCCTCCTTTTCTCCAGGCTGAGCCCCTTCCCAGCTCCCTCAGCCTCTCCTGGGGCTCCAGCCCCTTCCCAGTTCCCTGCCCTGGACACGCTCCAGCCCCTCCAGGGCTCTCTTGTCAGGAGGGTCCAGAGCTGATCTGAGTTTTGAACACATGTAAGATGGAGGCACAGCCAGGAATTTGGGGGGACGGGACCCTGAGCCTTCCCTGACTTCAGTGGGAAAAGCATCAAAGGGGTGAAGGAGGGGACACGTGTAGGGTGTGGTCCCTCGTGTTCCAGGTCTATGTGAAGCAAAACCTTAAAGGAAAAACTTCTTTCCCTGGCTGAGTCTCAAATCCTCCTATGCAAAGGAAAGGTTTGATGAAGAGCTGGTGAATTGGAGCTTTTCTTGGACAAATCCTGATAAAATCAGAGCAAGTCAGAGCTGAAGCCCTGAATCTTCTGCTTGACCGGGAGTGACCTCGATTCTCAGGTGCCACCTGCAGCCCAAATGCTGAGTAACCAAGCCAAGAGCTGCATGAATCATCTGTGGAATCCAAAGAGCTGGAAACAGAAAATAAGCAAGTCCTGGGATTGTTGGAAGTCTGTCAGACATCCAAAACTCTCTGGTTTGAATCGGTTTGAGTTTTTCAGCTAGCATTTATCCACTGGACTTCCTTGGTACGACAAGGAATTGCACAAGCACAGTTAATTTCCCTTCATGCTGCCAGCTCCTGGAGAATTTCCATAAAAATCCTGTTTCCCTCCTTTGAAACATAAGAAGAAGTTCAGTGTGTCGCATCTGGCAGAGATTTGGGGCGGGAGGAGCAGCCCTGCCTCCGTGCTCAGCTGCACGTGGGGCTGATGGGAAAGGGCCACGGGAGCTCAGGGCTTTGTCCAAGATGGAAAATAACCCAAAAATAGAGCTGTGAGGGCCGGGCTGTCCCGTGAGACCATTGTCTGGGATGAGGCAGTGGAGGACAGCCGGCAGCGTCCCGGTGGCCCGGCCCTGGGCGGATGTCCTGCTCCCGGAAATCTCCTGCTGGGAGCCTGGCGCAGCTGGGGCTGGGTGATGCCAGTCCTGGGGGGCTTTGGGAGGGGGGTTGGTGCCAAGGAGTTCGCCTGCCAGCCTGGGTTGTGGTGTCCCAGCTGTCCCCTGCCTGGTGGCACAGGATGGGGATGCTGTGTGTACTGCAAGGCTTCACTTGGAGCACTCCCTGAGCCCTCCTTCCCTGTGCCCAGCCCATCTGCGGGGTCCCCATGGCTGGGGGGTGCCCCGGGCTCACTGGGGAGGGGAATGGGGGGTTCTGGCTGTGGTGGGTGTGTTGCAGGGGCCAGGCCAGGCCCTGTGCTGTGCAGCTCTGGGGAGGAGCTGGGCATCCTTCCTCTCTGCGTCCCTGGAGCACAGGGATTGCTGGCTCCTGGCTTGAGTAGCCCAGAGCAGCTGTGGCTGCCCCTGGATCCCTGGAAGTGTCCAAAGCCAGGCTGGACACTGGGGCTTGGAGCAGCCTGGGACAATGGAAGGTGTCCCTGCCCATGGAACTGGATGATCTTTAGGTCCCTTCCTGCCCAAACCATTCCATGATTCTATGATCCTCTCCTGTCTATAGCTGTCACCTCAGGGACCACTGTCCCATCCAGCTTCTCCTTATTTGCTCAATTTGGGCATGAAGGTGCCACTCAAGACCTCTGAGCTTGGCTGAGGGCTGTGAGAGCTCCTGAGGACCACGGTGGGGACAGGGACAGGCTCTGGCAGGCCAGGCTGCCATGTTCAGTTGCCCGTGTTGCAGCCACCTCCTTGGGGGTGGTTCAGCTTTCGATGGCCGGAGCTGAACTGTGGATGTGGGGATTGAGCAGAGCTCTGGGAATTGGTAAAACCACGCTCCCGGGAGAGGAGCAGGAGCGGGTGTTGGGGAGCCAGCCCCGGGGTCGCCGTGGGCCGTGACACCTCCCAGCTGAGCCGTCCCTTCCTGCCACAGGCCTGCCGCGATTTCCTGGACTTAGCCGAGAGCCACAGCCGGAAATGGCAGCGGCTGCTGCAGCATGAGCGGGAGCAGCGGATCCGGCTGGAGGAGACCATCGAGCAGCTAGCCAAGCAGCACAACAGCTTGGAGCGCGCCTGCCGCGGGGCGCCCGGCCTGGCCTCGGCCACCGCCAGCGCCGCCAGCACCGCCAAGGGTGAGCGCCAGGCTGGGCTGCTGGGGATCCCAGCAGGGGATGGGACACGGCTGATCAGGGATCCTGGGATGGGACACGGCTGATCAGGGATCCTGGGATGGGACACAGCTGCTGGGGATCCCACCAGGGGATGGGACACGGCTGATCAGGGATCCCACCAGGGGATGGGACAGGGCTGCTGGGGATCCCACCAGGGGATGGGACAGGGCTGATCAGGGATCCCGGGATGGCACAGGGCTGCTGGGGATCCCAGGATGGCACAGGGCTGCTGGGGATCCCGGGATGGGACAGGGCTGTTAGGGGATCCCAGCAGGGGATGGGACAGGGCTGCTGGGGATCCCTGGGATGGGACATGGCTGATCAGGGATCCCGGGATGGGACATGGCTGCTGGGGATGCCAGCAGGGGATGGGACACGGCTGCTGGGGATCCCAGGATGGGACAGGGCTGTTAGGGGATCCCGGGATGGGACAGGGCTGCTGGGGATCCCGGGATGGGACAGGGCTGCTGGGGATCCTGGGATGGGACAGGGCTGCTGGGGATCCCAGCAGGGGATGGCACAGGGCTGCTGGGGATCCCAGGATGGGACAGGGCTGCTGGGGATCCCAATATGGACCAGGGCATTCAACTGGGGGACCTCCAGGATGGCACAGGGCTGCCCTGGGATGGACCAGGGTGTTCCACTTGGGGATGCCTGGGATGGCACATGGCTGCTCAGGGACTAGGATGGGACAGGATGGCTTGGGGGCTCCTGGGATTGACCAGAGCTGCTCAGGGCCCTCCAGGGTGGATCAGGGTGTTCCACTCAGGGACCCCCAGGATGGGACAGAGCTGCTTGGGGACCCCTGGGATGGCACAGGGCTGTTCAGGGACCCCTGGGATGGATCAGGGCATTCTGCCTGGCTGCTCCCAGCGAGCTGCCAGCAATGGGAAGGATGCCCAAGGCAATGCCCTGTATCCCCATGGTATTTTTTTAAATGGTTCCCATTATGCCATAATTATTCCTTATTGTCCTTGCTCAGGGACTTGGATGTCCCCAGGATTCAGATGCGAGAGAGGGCTGTGTCCCCAGCTTGCTCATGCTATTCCAGGCTATTTTGGGAGCTTCAACCCTTACTGTGGGCACATCTCTGGGTGCTGGAGGGCAGCCGTGGCACTGGGAAACGGCTCAGGGTCCTCTGGCACTGCTGGCAGTGGAACAGCCAGGGCTCCTTTGCAATGAGATCCAACAGCTTTGCAGATTCCTGCCAAATGTCCTTCCCCCGGGGAAGCATTAGTTACAGCCACAAAAACTGCTAGTGGTGCCTGGTGTTACTTTTAAAGGAAATAGAGACCCGAGGGAGAGAGCAGTGGCTGCTGGAGGTGGGGGGTGATGTTGGTGCCAGGCACTGCCCTCGTTCCTCTATGGCCGCAAGGGAGGTTTAGTTTGGATATTGGGGAATATTTCTTCATGGAAAGGGTTGTCCAGCCGTGTCCCCGCCCCTGGAGGGATTTAACAGCTGTGTGGATGTGGCACCTGGGGACACGGGTTGGTGGTGGCCTGGGCAGTGCTGGGGGAATGGCGGGGCTCGATCTTCTCAGAGGGCCAGAGCAGCCTAAGCAATTCTGAGGGGCAGCTGGGGACGGCAGCGTGGAAATCGCTGCAGGGACAGGCACAAATCCGCCTGAGGTGGCGGCTCTGCTCCTCTGGAGAGAGGGAGTGAGGCAGGGAATGGGATTGTCCGGGATGGGGCGGGAGCAGGGAAGCTGCACCGGGACTCCGCAGGCAGCGCCTGCTCCGGGTGTCGCAGCCATCGATCCCTCCCACGGCAGCGGAGGAATGTTTGGAAATGCGGGCTGGGAACCTCTGCGAGCATCACCTGAAACGCGTGACTTTTTTTTCCGGCTTTAATCCAAACCGGATTTCCCGGCGGACGGGGCGGTGCTGGAGCGGAGCCACATCGGAGCGGGGTTGGGCACGCCCGTGTCACTCTCAGGCGACCTGGGGACATTTTGGGGGTTGCTGCCAAGCACGGCAGGGTCGCCTCGTGTGCCTGGGTTGGGGAGCAGGGCACATCCTTGCTTGTAGGAGCTGGAAATCGGTACAGCATCCTCGGGGTGTGGAGCGGGATGCAGAGCGGGGGTCAGGCTTTGAAGGGAGCCGGCGAGGAGGGGACACAGTGGGGCTCTGGGGACAGATCCTGCGCGGTGGGCTCTGGAGGGGACCAGCAGCACGAGATGTCTCAAAGCCTCTGTGCCCGCAGGGAGTGTGCAGTCTGCCAAAGGAGAGGCCAGTGATGAAGATGAGGAGACGGAGTACTTCGATGCCATGGAGGACGCGCCAGCTTTTATCACTGTAACTGCAGACCCCAAGCACCACAGGTACCGCCCCCGGCCTGCGGGGCATGCGGGAAGGGCTGGGAGGAGCCGGCGTTCCTGCAGCAGCCCCTCCCACGGGGACACTGTGGGCATGTCCTCTGAAACGGTCCCAGCCTCTGTCCAGAGGTCCATCCTGCGTCCAGCCGCTCCTGCATTCCCGGAGCGAGGCTGAGGATGGCTCCCAGTTGTAGTGGAGCAGGTGAGGAAGGCAGGAGTCAGCCGGTGCTGTGGGACAGCTGAGTCCTCTGCCCCTCAGCTGATGGGAGCAGGGACTTGGAGGGAAATCCCTTAGAGTGCTGGGCAGAGGCAGGGAGCTCCTTGCCTTGACAGAATCATGGAATCATGGGATGAGTAGGGCAGGAAGGGGCCTCAAAGCTCCTCTTATTCCACCCCCTGCCGTGGGCAGGGACACCTTCCACTATCCCAGGTTGCTCCAAGCCCTGTCCAGCCTGCCTTGGACACTGCCAGGGATGGGGCAGTCACAGCTTCCTGTGCCAGGGTTTCCCCACCCTCTCAGGGAAGAATTTGTTCCCAGTATCCCATCAAACCCTGCCCTCTGTCTGCTGTCACCTGCTCTTATTCCTCCATGGACATCTGGGCTGGAGGAACCTGTGGTCTGACCCATGGTCACCTCACTGGGCTTGGTGACAAAAGCAGAATCTCTGTGCCCCCAGGGCTGTGGCTGAGAATCCCTTCCTGAGCATCCTGTCCTTGGAATCCCCTCCTAACACCTGTGCACAGCCTCTGCCACCCCTTTTCCTTCCTGGCTGTCCCCTGGGGCAGCGCAGGGAGATGCTCTGGGTGATGCTGCAGCAGCCCTGGGTGTTCTCTGCCCTGCTCTGCCCTTACCTGTGCTCAGCAGCCAATGTTCCTTCCCTCAGGCGTTCGGGCAGCAACCTGAGCGGGGCCAGCGAGGGCCACCCCGAGGACTGGAACCTGGAGGACAGCGTGAGTTGGCTGGGCAGAGGGGGAAGGATGGTGCTGGTGGGGTGAAACCAGGGGAGAGGGGATGGTTGTGAAGGGACCCTCCATCTGGGTCTGGATGCTCTGTGGTGGTTCCTCTGTGAGTCACGGTGGGGGACAGATGTCAGCGGTCATCGGCATGCTGACCGTTCTCCTGAGGGAAGCAGGAAGCTGTTGGGGGACACAGCTGTACCCATATCTCCCTGGAGAGCAGGCTTCCAGCAATGCTCCTCAGGTGTCTCCTGAGCTGTGGCTGCTGTTCCTGGGAGCTGCTGGGTCTGGCTGGGTCCAGCTTAAACCTCAGTTCTTCTGTTGCTTGCACAGGTCTTTGAGAGCTCGAATCAAAGCAGCTACAATGAGTCCATGGGCAAAGATCTGCTGCCGAGGAAGAGGAGACGGAGTCGCATTCCCGACAAACCCAACTACAGCCTTAACCTCTGGAGCATCATGAAGAACTGCATTGGCAAAGAGCTCTCCAAGATCCCCATGCCCGTGAGTCTGGTGTCCCTGGCACCCCGGGCTGGCACAGGGGCTGTGCTTGGGCAGCTCTGGGCTGTGCTGAGGGTTTGGGTTACAGCTCTGGATGGTCCTGCCGGTGCTGTGGTGGCACAGCAGCCCCAAGCAGGGACAGGAGATTGTCACCAGGGACTGGACTTCGTGCTGGCAGAGCCCTCTACAACTACTGCATCCTTGTCATGGAATTGTGGAATGGTTTGGGTGGGAAGGGACCTTAAAGCTCATCCAATCCCACCCCCTGCCATGGCAGGGACACCTCCCACTGTCCCAGGCTGCTCCCAGCCCCAATGTCCAGCCTGGCCTTGGGCACTGCCAGGGATCCAGGGGCAGCCCCAGCTGCTCTGGGCACCTGTGCCAGGGCCTGCCCACCCTCCCAGGGAACAATTCCCAATTCCCAATATCCCATCCAGCCCTGCCCTCTGGCAGTGGGAGCCATTCCCTGTGTCCTGTCCCTCCATCCCTTGTCCCCAGTCCCTCTCCAGCTCTCCTGGAGCCCCTTTAGGCCCTGCAAGGGGCTCTGAGGTGTCCCTGGAGCCTTCTCCTCTCCAGGTGAGCACCCCCAGCTCTCCCAGCCTGGCTCCAGAGCAGAGGGGCTCCAGCCCTTGGAGCATCTCTGTGGCCTCCTCTGGACTGGCTCCAGCACATCCTTGCTCCTGGGCAAGCTGGAGCAGAGGGAACATTGCCCGAGTGTCCTCTGCATACCCAGCTGTTGCAGAGGCAGGGAGGGAGGCAGGACACTGAATCCCTGAGGACTCATGAAGAAGGGACCCTGTTGCTGGTGATGTTTCCCCAGTGTGATCCAGGACAGGGCACAGGGCTCAGCCCCACCTGCACCAACCACGGCAGGGCTGGGTTCCACCCCAGGGGCTCAGAGAGCCTCTTTGCCTTACAGAGAGCAGCTTTTTGGTGAGGGAGGTGCTGGGGGCAGATTTTGGGTGCTGCTGGTTCAGCCCTGGGGCAAAGGCTCCCTGTGATGGCCAGAAAGGGTTTGCTGGGGGGTCTGTGTGGAACAGCCTGCACAGAGCTGTATTCATGGTCCCTCCTCTGTTGGGTAAAGAGCAAGGAGCATGTTCCAGAGGCTGGGATGCTGAATTGGTTGTGTTTTGTCTCTTCAAACAGAGCCTGAGTGAGAGCTCAGAGCTCTGGCTGAGAGTGGTGAGCTGTCACTTCCTTGTGCTATTTCCAGCTGGGATGGACAGCCCAGCACCATCCAGTTCTGCAGCAGCAGCAGATCAGGGCGTGATGGGCACAGGAATCAGCTCAGGATGTGAAATCCCAGCAGCTGCTGGTGCCTGGAGAGAGAAATTTATACTTCTCCTATCAATCAAACCATCCTGGGAGCTGCTCGAGCCCAAATCTGAGGGCAGTGTGGAAGGGAGGAGGTTTAGATTAAATATAAGAAAAAATTGTTCCCCATCAGGTCTGAGGCCCTGGCACAGGGTGCCCAGAGCAGCTGGGGCTGCCCCTGGATCCCTGGCAGTGCCCAAGGCCAGGCTGGACACTGGGGCTGGAGCAGCCTGGGACAGTGGGAGGTGTCCCTGCCATGGCAGGGTGGCACTGGATGGGCTTTACGTTCCCTTCCAGCCCAACCCATTCTGGGGTTCTGTGAAATCTTGGAGGATCCCACAGTCACTGTGAAATGAGAAGATGCACCAGGATCCACCCCACAAGCTCAGCTGCACGTGGACATTCTCTGGGGAGACTCCTGATGAATTAGGAGCATTTCTGAGATTTGTGATGTGATGGACTGACAAACCTCTCGTGCAAACAGCTCCTTGATTCTCCCTCTGATTGAACAAACCTGCAGCACTGAAAAGGAGGAAAGCAGTTGTAGGAATTTAGAATTTGGGTGGATTCATCTACTTCCCCCATGAAAGGGTTTTGCTCCCTGTTGCCTGAACAGTGCTGAGGATGCAGCTGCTGGCTTTGTTCTCTGCATCTCTCCTGAGAATTATCCCAAGTGATTTGCTCTTTATGTGGATTTGATGCTGCTCTTTCTCCCCAGCTCCCTGTTTCTCTGATGCTGTAAGATCCCTGCCACTTACAGGCTAAATCCCTGAGTGGAAAATCTAAAAAAAGCTAAATCCTGGAATCTGGAGTTTGTTTTCCCTCCGATGAAATATTTAACTTGGCTTACAGAAGTGGTTCTTCAGCCATCTGCTCCTCTTAAAATATATTTCTTTGTTTTGAGCTGAAGCTAAAAAGGAAGAAGACCTTTCGTGGCTCTGTCTTGCTTTCAATTATATTTTAATTTCAGTGTTTTCAGAGCAAAAAATAGAGGTGTTGGAGTCCCAGGAGCAGGGAGACCCCAAAATGGGGCTTTTCCAGGTTTTCTGGGCAGCTGGATCACCCGGCTGACAGGGACAGGGATGGAGGTGATGAGGGCAGGCTGGAGAGCAGCACACCCCTGTCCTGTGGCTGCTGGGATGCTGGCTGGGAGGCAGCAGGGGGCTGGTCTCGTTGTTGAGGCTCGTTTTGGGGTCAGGGTGATAACCTGGGGTGACCCCTGATTGTCCCACGGGGCCGTTGGCTCCCCCACACCCCGAACCTTGGTGCTGCCTGGCACAGCTCAGGGAGCAGAGCACACATTCCCCTTCCCGTGGGCTTGGTGGTGCCCCTTGGGGATGTCTCCTCCTTTCTTAACCCTGCCTTGTTGCCCTGCAGGTGAACTTCAACGAGCCCCTGTCCATGCTGCAGCGGCTCACGGAGGACCTGGAGTACCACGAGCTGCTGGACAAGGCGGTGAAGTGCGAGAGCTCCACGGAGCAGATGTGCTTCGTGGCCGCCTTCTCCGTGTCCTCCTACTCCACCACTGTCCACCGCACTGCAAAGCCATTCAACCCCCTCCTGGGGGAGACCTACGAGCTGGACCGCCTGGAGGAGCTGGGCTTCCGATCGCTCTGCGAGCAGGTGCGCGCTGGGGCTGCCTGCCTTCGGCCTGGTGCTCCCGTCCTGCTGGGGGCTGCCAGAGCCTCCCTGAGCCTTCTGTGGGCTCTTCTCCCAGAAACGGGATGAGGACAAGGTGGTGCAGTCCCCACCCCCGGAGGTGCCCAAGGAAGGACTGGACGTGGCACTCGGTGCCCTGGGCTGGGTGACAAGGGGGGGATTGGGAATAGGTTGGTCCTGATGGGTGTGACCCTTCATCCTCAGGTTTGGAGCAGCTGCTGCCACCAGCTCCTTGCAGGACACCCAGGGGTGGGCAAATCCCTCCCTGGCAGTGAGTGCCCAAACTTGTCAGACAGCTGTGGAGCACTGGCTTGAGGCAGGACAGCACCTCCTGTAACATCCCATCCCATCCCATCCCATCCCATCCCATCCCATCCCATCCCATCCCNATCCCCCAGCTGTGCCAGGGAACAGGCTGTGTGGGATCTCCTGGAAGTGTGACCCAAGGAAGGTCCTGCAGTAGATAATCCCCGAAATCCCTGGCTCTGCTGTCCCTCCACACCCCCAGCGCTGTGTGCCCGATGTCACCCAGCTCTGCAGGTCCCCAGATGCTCCATCCCAGCCTGGGAGCCATCCCAGTGCCCGTGGCTGCAGTAGGGTGGGACACTGCCAGCCACAGCCTGAGCCCTGGTGCAGCCCCCCTGCCTGCCCTGCCTGCCAGGGTCAGAGGTGGCCTCATCCCTGAGCCAGCCCAGCACTGTGGCTGTCACAGAGCTCAGGTTCTCCTGCCTCAGCAGTGTCACACCTTCACCTCCCCTTGCCTGGCAGCAGTTCCTGGTCTGTCACCTGATTTAGCCTGGGCCACTGGGAGTGGATGATTCCTGGCCAGGATCCATCCCTTCACCAGGTACCACCCTCACCTTCCTCAGGTCCAGTTGGAAGTCCTGGGTAGATTTATCAGCCTCATTCCAGCTGTGGTGCCAAGCCCAGGGCTGCCTGTCCCCCCTGGATACCTCTGACCACACCTCTCCCAGTCCTGCTGGACACCCCTGACTGCATCATTCCCAAACTTTGTCATCCCTGTTCTCATTCTTTCATTTCTCATTGTTTTCACCACTCTCCTTCCTCCATCCCTGTTCCCTCCCAAATAAATAACCTGCCTGGAATTTCTTTCTCTGGTTGGTCCCAGTTTTGTCCTCTACTTGTACCCAGATTTGACATTCCTGACCAATTCCAGCCTCCCTTCCCTCTGCTCTGAATTTTCCTGGGGTGCTGCCTGTGCTGCTCAGCCACCAACGTGCCCAGCCAAGCAGTGATAATCCAGTGCCTGAAATCCAGTTATCCAAATAGGATTTCCTGCTGCTGGTGCCTGGGATTTAATGGCGAGGCCTTGGCCCTGCCCGTGTGTGTAATCCAGAGCTCGGGGTGCTCAGCCTGTAATTACAGCAGGGAAATCATCCCAGAGCTCGGGGATTGGTGGGTGCAGCTGAGAGCCTGCCCCAGGACAGGTCCCTCTGCCTGGGGTGTTCCTGCTTTGTCTTGGGCAGCTTTCCTTTCCAGGGCAGGGTGCTGTGAGCACCATCCTCTAACCAGTCACTCTCAGGATTCAGAATGCTCTGTCCACTTTGCCAGCCCAGTGTGTGTGTGAGGGAAAAGCCAAAGTCTTGCTGTGTGTTTTGGAAAACTTGTGGGCCTGTGTTCTCTGGGATTTCCCAGGTGCTGTTCCACTGGGATTACTGGGGTGCCAGCACATCCATGCTTCTCAGCCAGGATCCCAGGAAAGCAGGGCCATGTCCTGGGGTCACGGAACAGGAGCATCTCTCAGGGATAGTTGCTCAAATGAAGATTTCATGGATCATGCTTTGAAATGAGCCTTAGCAGATCCTGGCAGGATCCTGGTGTGTCTCCCTTGGCTGCCAGGGCACCGCATGGGGTCCCCCGATGCCCAGGACGAGACTGTGGTGTCCAGGAGCATCCTCAGTGCCAAAGCTGATGTGGTGCCCAGGGTCTGGAGCATCCAGCTGAGCTGGTGTGGAGCTGTCCCCTCCCCGAGCGCTCAGCCGGGCTCTCTGGTGGCCGTGTCCTCACGGGCTGTGTGTCCTGTCCCCAGGTGAGCCACCACCCCCCGGCAGCCGCCCACCACGTGTACTCCAGGCGAGGGTGGACGCTGTGGCAGGAGATCACCATCGCCAGCAAGTTCAGGGGCAAATACCTCTCCATCATGCCACTGGGTAGGTGATGGATTCTGGAATTCTCCAGGATTGACTGGCCTTGCACTGCTCATGCAAAACTCAGGAACTGCTTCCTCAGCCTTTAGGAATTCCTTGGGCTCACCTGGGGCTCAGAGAATCCCCTGGGCTCACCTGGGACTCTGGGAATTCCTTGGGCTCACCTGGGGCTCAGAGAATCCCCTGGGCTCACCTGGGACTCTGGGAATCCCTTGGGCTCACCTGGGGCTCAGAGAATCCCCTGGGCTCACCTGGGACTCTGGAAATTCCTTAGGCTCAGCTGGGGCTCAGAGAATCCCCTGGGCTCACCTGGGACTCTGGGAATTCCTTGGGCTCACCTGGGGCTCAGAGAATCCCCTGGGCTCACCTGGGACTCTGGGAATTCCTTAGGCTCACCTGGGGCTCAGCGAATTCCACCCCAAGCAATTAAGGAGCCCAGATTTGTGCTCCTGATCCAATGATCCAGCAGTAACACCTCTGCCCTGGGAGTGGAAATGATGCCAGCTGCAAAGGCTCCTTTGCTTTGGAAGCACCCTGCTTGCCCAGGAATTGATTTCTCCTTCCATGAGATTTAAAGTTAACTTGCTGCCTGTTTTAACCCTCTCCCTGCCAGTCAAGTGCAATAATCTGCCTCCCTCCAGCATTTTATTTTCCTTTTGCCTGTCCCTGGGCTGGGCAGCATTCCCAGAGTGGTGCCAGTGCCTGAATCAAGCAGGCAGCACATTTCTGACCTGCTTTTGAAGTGAATACTTCTGGCAGAGGGCCTGGGAGGAGCTGTACCTCCCTTCCTGGAGCAGACTAAGGGAGGGATGAATCCAGAGCCCCACACCTGGTTGGGGGATGCAGGGAGAGGGATGGCCCTGAGGATTTGCACGGTGCTGGGGTGGTGGTGGGCTCTGGGGAGCATCTGCCCCTGCTGAGCTCAGATCATTCCTCTCCCCACAGGCGCCATCCACCTGGAGTTCCACTCCAGTGGGAATCACTATGTCTGGAGGAAAGTCACCTCCACGGTGCACAACATCATCGTGGGCAAGCTCTGGATCGACCAGGTGGGTGAGGGGGCAGTTCTGCCTGGCTCTGGGGGGCTGGAGGAGCACTGCCCTGCTAGGCCACGTGCTCCTGCCACGATGGGAAGCTATGCTTCCCTGCAGGGATGGGAAGGGCTTCCTGGAGCCTTCCCCGGCTCTCCCCGAGGCCAGCAGGTGGTGGGGGTGGCTGGTGTGGGGGGCAGCCACTGGTGCTGCTGTGCCCAGTGGTGGGTGGTACCTGCACTACAACTAACGCCTCCTCTGTCTCTCCCTGCTGTGGTTCTGTGTCTTTTATCCAGTCTGGTGAAATAGAGATTGTTAACCATAAGTCCAAAGATAAATGCCAGCTGAAATTTACCCCCTACAGCTACTTCTCCAGGGATGTCCCCCGCAAGGTGAGTGTCCAGCAGGGACTCTGCTCCTTCAGGGCTCAGACCTGGCTCTTCCAGGCTCCCAGTACCACTGGGATGAGCCCCAGCAAGGGCCTGAGGGGCTGGCCAGGCACCTCTAAAGTGGGTCACCAGGGAGGGCTGGGTGGCACCTCCATGTCCCGTGCTTTGCCTCTGATGTGCTGGAGCCGCAGCACTCAGACCTGGGAGGGGTGTGGTGGGTTGGACACCCACCTGCAAGGTCAGGGATGTCCCAGGAGACACAGCCCCACATCCAGCTGGGAACCTGGAGGCTGTGGTGCCCTTCTGGGCATTCCCAAACGCCACCAGAGCCGTGTCCCCCGGCCAGGTGACGGGGGTGGTGAGCGACGCCGACGGCAGAGCCCACTACGTCATGTCTGGCACGTGGGATGAGAAGATGGAGTGCTCCAAGATCCTCCACAGCAGCCACGGCAGCACCAGCACCGAGGGCAAGCAGAAAACTGTCTACCAGACACTGTCCCCAAAGGTCCTGTGGAGGAAGTACCCGCTCCCGTGAGTCCCCTGGGGGTGGGATGGGACAGC
>VZSE01000039.1:7742-47084 GCA_013398275.1 Promerops cafer
GCAGCGGCGGGACCGCGGCCTGAGGCGATCCGCACCGCCCCGGAACAGGATGGAGCAGCCCGGAAGGAATTCCAGAGACCTGCGGTGCCAATAGCACCAGCCCCTGCCCCAGCTGGCCCTGAGAGAGGCCACTGAGCACCCACCACCTCACACCGCCCTGGGAGGCGGCACCCAGCCCCAGAGGAGGAGGGGTGAGCACAACAAGGCTGCTGCAGACAGGCTGTGGGACAGGGAAGGAGCCCAAAGCCTTCCCTGCTCCAGGGACATGCACCGTGTCCACTGTGGCAGCCTAAGTCCACCTCAGCCCTCCCCAGCCACACAGAGAGGAGTCCTGGGCTCTCTCCCCCCTCACAGCCCCGCAGGAGCAGCTCCTCCGCTGCCACAGTGGGAGAACACAGGGCAACACAGGCCCCTCCCTCAGCCTCATTAACTTCTCGTTGCAATTACGGGAGCTCCAGCTGGGGCCTAGGGGCCTGCAGGGACCTCAGTAAGTGGGATCTAAAAACGCACTGCCCAGCAGGTAGAGCTCCTTCCCAAGTGAGTCACCCGCCTACAGCATATCCAAATTCATAGCTCCATCCATCCCTCCTCCCCCCAGACCACATCCATACCTTCCTCCACACCTCCAGGAAGTGACACCACAGCCCTCCAAGCTGTAGACATCTCCCATGAAGCACGCAAGGCACAAGAAAATTTTTTTTTTGCTGCAACGTGTTTATTATGTGCCAAAAACTACACCACAGCTTACTCCACACGTCTGTAGGAGAGTGCAGTCTTGCCTGCATATACTACAATGAGGTAGAGACTTCACACACAGCTTCACAAAACCCCACAAAGAGCAGCTGGGATATGCAACAATGCAACATCAGCTCAGCAGGAAAGAAAAAAAAATAATCATCGTAAAGAGGGAGAAATTATGACACTGGTTCTTTGGCACACAGCTTCCAATAGAGGGGAAAGTAACAAAAGAATAATGTTCAGCATAATTAAGGTCTCAAATCCCAGCAGCAGCATTTCAGTCGACTGCACTGATACTCCAAACATCTCGGGAAGGAAAGGAAAATTACTTGTCCCCTCTAAGAGAAAGGGCTCCCAGGAACCTTCATCGTCCACCAAAACGCAGCCCTTTTTTAGCTTGTTACAAAAGAAAAGGTAAGTCCTGTGACTTTGTGTGATTAAAAACCTCTATCAACCCCCCATAAGTGCAACTTAAAAAAGTGCAACAAACTATTTAAAACTATATACAGCAGCTCAGAGATCCTCATCCCGTCCAGTTTCAAATCCAAAAACAAAAAAAAAAGCCCGGCCTGTCCCGTTGCAAACCCCTGGATTTACAACGTCCTGCCATCAGCCCCCAGACACAAATTGCAATAATGTTAAAAGCTGCCAGGAAAAGAAAAAATCTCTCATTTCAAACGACTTAAAAACTGTTTTTAAGAGTGTAAAAAGGAACTCGTAAAAACCCTCGAGCGTAAAATATGAAATATGATTTGGTTTAAATGAAGAGCAAAGTCTCCTTGTTGTTACAGTAAAAAACGCCAGCTGAACACCCAGGTCACACCATCCAGGTGGGGGTAAATGAATGGAAAGGCACTGTATGGCAACGGCAAAACAATGACCAATGAGACCTGCGCTCTCTCCACCAGTATTGCAAGGAATGTAAAAAAGCGCCTTTAAAAAATAAAAAAACCAGGGCGGAGGCGCCTTGCGGCGACACCTCCGCGACACATGGCCCTTGGTTGGTTGGGTTTATTCATTTTCGATTTTTGCTTCTCGTCAGCAAACCAGGAACCAAAGTCTGGGAACTGCAGAATGGCTTGAGGGGCACTCCCCCCCCTCAAAACACCCCCCAAACAAACCCCAACAAAACTCACTGTGCATTAGTGCAGAAACAAAAAGACCAGCAAGTGCAAACATGAATGTAAGATTTTTTGTTTTTTTTCCCCGTCAGTCCTCAGGAAGAACGTTCCCAGCCGGGCCTGGCTCCGGCAGGCGCTGCTGCGCTCTCCTCGTGGCAGCTTCTCCCAGGACTCTGCCCGCGCCCGCGGCAGCCCCGTGCCCCGGCGGCCCCTTAGCTGGAGTCCCGGTTCTTCTGGTTGCGCATCAGCGGGCGGTGGTGGCGCAGGACCTCCATGGAGTGCTGCCAGTGCCAGCACGAGCGGCAGAAGTACTTGAAGCAGATCTGTGGGCAGACCACAGGGGCAACACCGTGGTGTCTCCAGCAGCGAAGGGACACCAGCAGAGCCACTCCTGCCCTTCATCCCCGGCCAGTTTCACAGCCCCCACCAGCACAGAGGATCCACGGGTTGGAGACAGGGAATGCCAGAGGGCCTGTTGTGCCCAGCTTCCATCTTTTGAACGGGTTTGAAAATCAGTGACTAGGCACTGGGGCAGCAGCTGGGCTCTGCCAGGGCTCCCATGGCATTCCTGCCCCCTTGCTCATATCCCATCCCAGCTCTGCAGGGAGCTGCCAGAGCCCAGCCAAGCTCCTTTGCCTGCAGCGAGGCGGTGTCAGCCAGAGTTCCCTGTGCCTCAGCCAGCCCCAGAGGCCTGCACCCTGACCCCAGCTCATCATGGCTCACAGAGCAGCAGCCTCCCCTCCCCTCCGGGGCACACCAGTCATTCCCACACTAGATGCCAGTGCTGGCACACCACCAGTGAACGGCAGCACCCCTGGCTCAAAGCCCAGTGGACACTGCCTGCCTGGGCCTCCTGGCAAGTACCAGAGCTGCCCTCCCCAGGAGGGCTGCACCTCCTCCAAAACAAGGCCATCCTCCCAGCTGGGCCCCATCTTGCCCACTAGGAAAGAGCCAGTGTGTGTGTATATATATATATATATATCTCCCCAAAACCCAGCACAGCAGGGCCTACTCCTCCTCGAGAAAACCCACAGGAAAGCTAAAGGAGAACTGGCCTTACCTGGTCTCTGCAGAAGAATGGGCCAGGCTGGGCATTGCACACTTGGCACATGGAGTCCTCCAGGTATGGGTCGATCTGAACCTGCAGGAGAAGGAGGCAGTGGGCATGGAGCAGCACCAGGTTGACTCCCTCTCCCTGAGTACCTCAAATGCATCCCCAGCAGCACCCCTAGGACTGGCAGAGTAGCAGCCCCACTTCCCACTGCTTGAGCAAGAATATGGGGCAGGCTCCATGAACACTGGTGCTCCCAGCAGTACCACCCATCACGCAGATCTCTCCCTGGGCTACCCCCACCAGCCCCACTCACCTTCTTGGTAAACTTGGTGGTTTTGATCTCCACAAATGCAGCAGTCACAGCCTTCAGGTAACTGCGCTGGTTGTTGAAGGTGACACGGCCCGACCCTGGAATGAGCCAGACCACAGCTGTTAGAGAGGAACAGCAGAGATCAAGAGGGAGCCACTGCCAGCACCACCCCTCCCCTGGTGCCACTCAGGGAAACAGCTTTGACAGGGAGATGGTATCCAGGGCCTGGGGCTTCTTCCTTCCTCTTTCTCCAGGCACATTCCCAGGAGCAGCAGAGCTTCACGCTACACCTGAAATACACCAGTGCTGAGACAAGCTCAGCAGCTTTTATTCCCAGCCCCCCCTCACCCCAGAGCCTCGTGTTCTGCAGCCTCACTGCTAGTCAGCGACATTCCAGCAGCACTTGCTTCCAGCCAAGGTCTATTAAGCTCCAGCAGTGACACTGGCAGATCCCTACAGCTCAGCCACAGGACAAAGTGCCACCCAAAACCCATCCGTTCCCCTCCCAAAGCATTGGACAGGACACAGGCAGGACACAGGAAACTGGATCCAGTTTCGGGTTGCGGGAGATGCCCTCAATCAGCACAACCAACCAGGGCACAGCTTAGTTACCAAAACTGAGCTCTGATTGCTGTAACTTTAGGACAGCTCTAAGGGTGGAAGCGCCACTGAGCTGCTGGGAGATGGATCTTGCCTCCTTGGAGCAACCTGGGCTCTGCCTGAACCACAGGAGGTTGGGGTCACACACTGGGATCTCCCAGGGCCAGCACAGGGAGGGCCTGTGACACCTCATCCACAGTCACACTGATGATTTGCCTGAAGTCTCATACTCCCATTCCCACCCTCCTTGAGACTGTCCCCCCTGAAGGAACTTCAGGGGCTTTGCAGCACCACATGCATGTCCTAAACCTGAGCCTTGCCCAGAAAAGCCTGACTGCTATCCAAGGACAGTGACCAAGCAGTGACAACTCTGCACTACCAAGCTCCGACACTGTTACTGCCTGGCAACACCAAGAGACCCAGGGTCTCTCCAAATTTGTGACTTGCTGCAGCCTGAGCCTGGAAAGCTGGTCCTCAGGCACAGGCTGTGGGCTTCTTCCAACAGACCAGCCACCTCAGTGCTGTCCCCTGGCTCATGGGGTCTCCAGGGAGGTACACACATCATGACACGCCATGTTTCAGCTCTGGTGGCAAGAGCCCAAGAGTGGGTTAAGACCCACAGCTGTCTCTGCCCTGGGACTAGAAAAGCAGCTACAGCAGCATCCAACAACTACTACCAGCATTGGAACAAGGACAGAGAAACCTTCAGCAAAGCCTAAAACTTCAGGCTGCTCTGGAATGATCCAGGACCTTCCAATTCCCCAGCACATGAGCTCTATCAGCCCCCCCGCCCCCAGGCTGGTCTTGCCTCCCCAGGGCCAGGAGATGAGAAGCACAGACTGCAGAAGAAGTTGAACAGCATCTGCTCTCTGAGCCTGGCACCCGGGCAGTCTTCCAACAGAAGGACAAGCCAAGGGCACACTGCAGCCTCCTCAGAGCATGGCAGGGGCGACCACCAGCCCGGGTGGAATCACCACTCACCTATGGGATACTTGTGCTTGTCAGTGTCGATGCCAGCGTAGACCACCCCTCCAAACAGGTCGTACATGACGGCTGCCAGGGCCTCAGCGTTGAGCATCCCATGCAGGGCCCCCACGAACACCGTCTTGCTGGGGTCCAGCCGCTGCGAGGGGCTGCGCACGAAGTTGCTGTCGGCCAGCACCCACGGGATCACCTGCACCTGCAACCAGGAGCACCCCTGAACCTCAGACTTCACCCCGAGCTGCTAATGTCATTTGTTATCTATTGCTGCTCAGGGTCCACATCCATCTAGAGCTCCAGACACCTTCAGAGAGCCCACGAGGGGACAAAACCAACTCTGCTTCCAGCCGAACTGGAACCCAAGCCAGCAGTTCCTTGGGGGTGGCAGCCAGGGGACAATCCACATCCCTCCTCCTGTATTTATGGCCTAGTCAGGTGCCTCCCAGCACAGGAGCCTGATGCTGGAGGGGGCCACTGGAATAATCACCCACTGCCAGCTCCACCAGGAGCTCCCATCTGCTCTGCAGCTGATGGGCTCTGGAGAGAAGCTTCTGGCAGAACTAAATCACTGAGCACAGAAGCGCTGCCAATTGCCAGACACCAGGAGAGCTGTCTAGAGCACAAATAGTTTGTGCCTGTCTAGATTAAGAGCTGCATCTCCATCCTGTAACTCCCTGAACTCAGGCAGTGATCTGAGGACCCCCTTTCCCATAAGCCCAAGCAGAGCCTCTGGCAGCCCCAGCACCCCCAAAGCACAGGTCAGCCAGCCAAGGCCACACTGGGGAGTGGCCTGGGATCCAAAATGAGTTATTTGCTCTGCAAGCAGAGGAGGCACCTGACAAAGCACCTGAGGGATCCCAGTCTGCCTCTGCAAGCAAAGGTGTGATGGAAGCAGCACAGAGCAGTCAAATCCCTGTTTCCATGCTCTGTCCCAGCTAACTGAAGCCTGAAGGCAGGATCTGCCACCAACCCAGAAGCGCCAGGTTGGTTTGGCATAAGCTGTTGTGAGGGACACAGCCACTGAGCTGACACATCCCTACCACAGGCACAGAGCAGTCAAAGACAGCCAGGAGCCAGCATGCCTTCGGCTGCTGTTCCAGCCCTGCTTTCCTTTCCTCCAGGATCTCCCTCGGCATCCCCTGCTGCCATGTCAGGCTGCTCTCCCAGCTCTGCTCACCTCTTTGCAGCGCATCCTGCGGCTGGACATCTTGAAGTAGTACTCACTGAGCCCGTCGGGGCTCAGCAGGTCCTGGGAGCACGCCTGGAGCAGTGCACGCACCGACTTCTCTGACTCAAACACCAGGTAGACGTATCCTTTGGAAGGGAAGGGAAAGAAGCACCTGTTAGAGCTGTGGTGGAAGAGGAACAGATCATCATTTGCAGACATCCTCAAAATCAGTCTTGGGTGCCTCCTCAAGTACCTCAAGTGTGGCAGCTCTTGCTGTTCCCAGCAGACTCCTATGTATAAACCAAGCTGGGAAGAGCCCAAACCCAAGCACAGCACGAGGGGCAGGATGCCCAGGTCCAGGGCCACGTGGGCCACTGTCTGTCATCCACAAACCACACCTGGACATGCCAGGTGGGCAGCACTAGCCTGGCCACAAAGATGTCTGCAGAATAATAGACCCTGCTGTGTATTTAGGATGGCCTGGCTCAAATACAGTCCAGGGTTTTCATGGATGCCAGTGCTCTACCCCACACTGCTCCGGTGACCAAATGAGGCCATCAGGCACTACGGGGCCTCCAAACCAGCCACCTCCTACCCTGGAACTAACTCCTGCTTACACAATATGCCAAGCCCAGCTGCACATGCTGGCAGTGGGATCAGCAGCTGTTCCAGAGCCACAGCCCTACATGGGGCTCCAGAAACACCCAGAGAGGGTTCCCCCAGCCCACAGTTCTGTCCAACCCTGCTAAGGATGGATGAGGACGCTGGGTTTGGGGTGCCAGTGCTCTGCAGCCCAGGTGCAGACCCAAGTGAGGGCAGGACATTACCCCGGTGCTCTGTACCAACCAGTCACCAGCATGCAGCTGTACCATCCCAGCATCCGTGCTGCAACATAGCATGGGAAAAAAGTAACCCTACCGTGTTCGCTATTACCTTTAGGCATATTACCTTTGGGAGGACAGCGTGGGTGTTTGCCATCCTTACCAGGCCACTCCACACTCAGGGAGCCAAAAACACGGAAAGTGTTGATCAGCCCAGCTACAGGTAGAAGAAGAGAGGTCAGTGTCCCCCACAAAAAGCTCCATCCTGCACCCTCCCAATGTCAACACCCAAGGCCTTGGGTGTGGGGCCTCACTTTCCAGGGGCTGCTCACCTTCTGTAATGTCCCACGGGACTCCTCCCAGGAACACTTTGCACGAGTAAACGGGGTTCTTGTAGTTTCGGGGAGGCAGCTGCCCGCTCCAGGTGCAGGTTGCTTCGTTCACAGCTTAGAGAAGACACCAGTAATACTCAGTACAGGATCATTTCCTCCCCGCTCTCCCACAGGCCGCCCCATATTCCCCAACTACAGGCTGAGCAGAGCTGCACAGCCACAGGCAGCTACCCAGACCCACCTTCTCTCTCAGCAGATAGAGAGTCAGGCTTGGGACTAGAGCAAACTTTGTTCAGCCAGTGTCTGCACAGAGGCCACCTGCCCTCCCCCATGTGTGGGACCATCCCGTGGACCCCCTCCCAACTCACCTGCCGCCTGCCGATGAAGCCGGGCTTCTCTTTCAATACTGAAGGGGTCTTCAGGAGAGTCCAGAAGATCCCAGGAAGGCCACGCAGATGCTCCAGGCCATCTTTTCGATGCACTGGCCGGGGAGGAAGTTACTGCAGCCAGGGCAGCTTGATCTTGATCCAGCTGGGATCCCACTCCCATCTTCAAGGGGTCTCTTGACACCCCACTGAGAGGCAAGAAGGGCAGAGGAGGCGATATGCGAAGGCTTGACTGCAAGAGAAAGGCCATATTGAAATCCAGCTCCGAGTAAGAGCACATAATGCTGGGGGTATTCACACTGGGGCCCTGCCCTTGCCCATGGCAGGAGAGGGAACTCTCAGGGATCTCCTGAGACCCTCTGAGGCCTGGCAGAGGCAAGAAAGCAGCCACCCCAACACATCCTGGCACCTTAGGAAAGCCCTGGGCCATTCTCCACTGAACCCACGTCCATGATCAGCAGCAGGGATTCATTAAGCAGGGGGCACTTCACAGCCCACCAAGCCAACAGCTACCCCTGGCTGTACAGCCTCAAGAACAGTGCCACCCCTGGGGAGCACCAGCCACCCCAGAAGGAACCTCAGGCTCTGTGCTGTGCCTGCAGTGGGCAGGGCTTGTGGGAAGTGCCCATGGACTCTGCAGGTGCCAGCTGGATCTCATCCTCACAGCCCAGCTCCAGGGCTGCCTGACCAGGGAGTGGGCACCATGGACCACAGCCCCTCCCAGGGCAGGAGGAGGGAAAGCTCGGATTAATGCAACAGCAGGGAGGCAAGATGCTGCACAGCTCAGTGCCAGCTGCGCTGCGGATCTGTCCCCGTGCTGCCACAGCAGCCGCCCACGCCAGGGCTGTGCTGAGAGTCCTGCCCTTCACAAACAAGGCCAGCACAGAGCCCTGTGCCCTGCACCACCTGCCACCATCACTGCCTGGGTGCTGCAGTCACTCAGCACATCTTGATTCTCTCCACGGTGGATCACAGTAGCATCAACCCCACATCCAGTCAGCTCTGCCCTTCACACCCACCCCAACACAGGGGTCAAGGCCACGGCCACACCACAGCAGAGCCTGGAGCAGCTCCTGGCTTTATCCTCCTGTGCCAAGGCCAGGCCATGCAGCAGCATCCCAGAGCTGGCTGTAGCCAGGCACCCAGAGCAGCCACTTGCACCCACCACAGACCCATCAGAGCAGACTGGGGCAGCCAGACAGACACTCACTTGCTCCCTGCCTTTCAAATTTAGCTGTGCTTTAGGGAACGGGAGCAGGCCAGACCCAGTTTGCTCTGGAAGAAACCACCCTGAGATGGAAAAGTGCAGTCGAATGGGAAGAGCAATGAAAGGCAAGGACAGTAGCTCCTGAGAAGTCCAGGCTGGATATTAGCCACCTCCCTGCTGGGATCAGGGCACAGACACCGCCCTGCCACACACCCGCTCAAGCACTCAACATCCCTCTGAGAGCTACTGTAACCCAGTAGGGCTGCAAGCACAGACCCAAAAGGCCAAAATATTAGCTTAGAAGAAAAAAATATGAGGATACTGCTGGCCTGTGCTGAAGGACCGCATGAGCAGCCCTTCTCCCAAACCCTGGGCTGTGCCAGTGTGTGCACAACAGCTCCTCCCAGCATTCCCTCCCATTCCTGAGCAGGCAGGGCTCTGGCTGGCAGCTCCACTCAGCTGTTCTGTGCTCCCCAAACACACAGCAAGACCCCAGGACCCAAACTTACAATCAAGTCTGAGAGGTGGTCAGAACCAGAGCTGAACCCACTGGTGTCCGAGTCCGAGGGGCTGCTGGAGCGGGAGTCCAGGAGGGAGCGGGAGTTCCTCAGCGACGGTGTGGAAAACTTTTCTGGCAGGTCTGAACCAATGGGGTCTAAAGGCAGAAAACCCAGCGGGGGCTTCCCCAGGACGTTCCCAAGAGGGTTACTCAGCATGCTGAGAACTGCAACAGAGAGGGACAGTCTGTCAGGGCTGCAGCACAACACTGCTCCTTCCTCCTGGCTCCTGGGGCCCAGGAGGCCACCAGGCTCCTGTCAGCCCACAGTGACATGTCTGGGAGGCGGCAACTCTGGTGTTCGCCATCAGTTGGGCCACGGTGCAACACACAACCCACAGCAACCTGGCGTGGCTGACAAACATGAAGGTGGGTTATGAGACAGACTGGCCAGGAGAACCCACTTCATCTGGGAGAAGTTCAGAGATCCCACATCCCAGATTACAGACCTCAGAAGTGCTCTGGGATAGGGCACTCTGCCTAGTCCATGCCATTCCCTGCCACTTGACCTGAAGCAAGCTGGGGCTCAGGGCAGGGGCAGCTCCCCTGGGATGGGGGCACACACCAGTCATAGGCACACCTGGCCCACCAGAAGGAATTTTCAGGCTCACAGGTGGGACACTGCTCACATCATTCCTGCTAGGAGCTGGCTGTGGGCAGCCAGGACCTTGCCAGCCTGGGCTGCTGACAGAGAGGCTTTGCTGCTCCTGGTGTGTGTTCACAGCAAGTCTGTCTGGTCAGGCCTCTGCCCCAGAGCCTGCAGACAAGGATGTGTCAGACTGCTTCCCTCACACTGCAGGTTTTTCCTCCCACTGAGGAGAATCCAGCAAAATGCCTCCCTACAAAGAGAGCTGCTTCTGAGCAGAGGACCAGGCCATCCAAAGGTCATAAAGTCACATCCTGGTCAGTAATGTGGGGGCAGCTGCCACCCACAAGGAGAGGGAATGTAGGGCAGAGATCCCACAGGGGCACACCACCAGCCAGTCTTTTCAAAAAGAGCAAGTCTCAGCAAGCTGAATGTGTACCCAAACCAAGTGAAAAGAGCAAAGCATTCAGAAACGGTTTTAATTATTCACAGGCTGCAAAACAAGGCAGCCCGCCCTGAAGCTTTCAGCAAAGCAAATTTGGGATCCACTCGAGATTCTCCAAGCCCCACCTGATCTCAGCAAGCTGAACCACAAGGCTTTACCCTAGATTTTCAGCAGTTCCTATGCAGATGAGGATTAATAATCCAAGCCACCAGCCAAACCAGGAAGAGAGACAACACCATTGTGCTCAAGTGCACTAGGGTCAGACAGCAGGACAGCGTGGTGTCAGCGCCAGGGAGAGCTGCTGAGCACGACTGAGGCGAGATGCTGGGCTGTATCTATCCGAAGCTGCATTATCCAATGGCACACCTGCCGTGAAGCTGCCATCTCCAGCCCCACACTTGGAGAAAAACCTCACCACCCCAAAAGTGACTTCACACAGGTATAGGTAGGTCCTTTACTTAAAGCCATCTCCTCAACTCAAGGCAGAGCCCTCAGCAACAGTCACAACATCACCCCACATCTGCAGAGCCTTATCCCTGCAATTCCCCTATCTAGTCCCTAGGGACTAGGAACTCACCTCTGACCACACTGAGAAAGGGACCTCCTGCCCTTCGCTCTCCTGGACAGGCAGCACCTGCGTTCACACCCAGCCCTGCAGCCACAGAAAATACCGGCCAGCCCAGCAGTCCTTACCTGGGCAGAGCCCGGGCAGCAGCAGCCCCGGGACAGAGGGAATGTGACACAGCCAGGGAGGAGATGCTCCCTCCTAGTCACAGCTCCGAGCAGGGCACAGCATCTCCCAGCCCCGGCAAGCCGCACTTGCTGCTCTGCTGACTTCTCTGAAGCCACGTGATGTGTTTAAAAATACAGCCGGCGTATTGTTCTGGGGAGACAGCTGAATCTGTCCGACAGGCTCCAAAATCTGATTAGTCACTAAACAGCACAAGAGGCAAAGCAAAGCAGCTGATCCCACAGCCCAAGCCTTGCTGCCAGCAAATGCTCCCGCGCTGACACCCTCCTCCTTCCCCAGCCAGTGAGGACCGTGGGTTTGGAACGCGGGCAGCCCTGGGCTGACCCTGGCTGCACGGCATTCCAGAGACCTGGAGCAGCTAACGCCAGGCAGACTGCTACCAGATAACGCTGCCCTGCCCCGTATCATCTGGTTAGCAGAGATGTGGAACCAGAACTCCGTTTAGGATGCAACAGCAAGGGTTTGGTGATCATCAGGAGCTCCCAGTGGCATTACAGGGTCCAGCTGCTCTGCCCCAATTATGTCACCCTCATCTCTGCCACCACATACACATTTCTTCCATGACAGCAGCTACAAAACCAGTAAGGCCAGTATAAGGACACCGAAGTAGCAGGATTAGTGGCCTTTAAAAGGATCTACTGTCTGGGCATTTACCACCACACAAAATCCTGCCAGCTTCAACTGCCCCAATCCTAACCTCATGTCGTGGAAGTGCTGACATCCTGCTGTTAACACGGATGGATTCCATCCAGTCCAGCAGCTCTGACAGCTCTGCACTGGCAGCACTCGATTACACACTCTGCAGGACAAACTGAGCTCATGGGAGACCCCACATCACCCCAGTGGGCCTGACTCAGCTTCACCTGGTACCCACAGCCACTCACAGAGACATTGGGAGGAAAAGCCATGAGCCAAACTCAGCACTTCCTCTTTTATCCTTGCTCAGTGACCGGGCTGTGTGCCCTGACACCAGGTTGTGCAGGTAGCCTAGGAAACACCTGCATGAGACACCCAGATCTTACTCTCTCAGCACCATCCCAAAGGCATCCTGCTCTAACTCCCTGCTCCAACCCACCAAACCCCTCCTGAGGAATGGGGCACAAGAGCCCAACATAGGCTGCCCACCTAAAAAAAGCCTTCAATGCATTGGGGCCACACTTCTTCCTGGGGAGTTGGCCTTGTCTCCCCTTCCAAGCAGACAGCTCATGTAAGGGAAAAATCATTCCCAACACACATGCAAGATGCATCAGCAATTCCTGCAGTCAAGAGCATCCCTAAAGTCCCAAAGCAAAAAAGAAAATATCATGGAACTACTCAGGCTAAGAAAAGAACATGAGTGCAAAGAAGTATTTTTCACACCTAGAGGGGAAATTTTAACTCGGGGTCAACATGACTCCCATTCACCACTCACACACCAAGAGCTTCTGGAACTTTTCCTGCCTCTGCTCAATGCAGCAAGGGAGGCACATGGCAATGCTCCTCTGCAGGGGACAGCAGAAAAGGAGCTTTTAATAGAATCTGGGCGCTGACTTTTGACTCACTGCTGCAGCTCCAACGCCTGATGCGGAGCCAGCACGCTCCGCTCCATCTCCGGGCACGCCAGCCCAGCACTGGCAGGTTTGAGCTCTGTGGAACAGCCGTGACACCACACAGCACTGCCAGGTCCTGGCCACGCAGGCCACTCCCTGGAGAAGGAGCATCTTTCAAACTCCTCCTCTTCCTTAGCTGAGCTTTCCCTAGTAACTGCTGTTTGGATACACCATTATTCCTGCATCACCCCAGGGCCCCTAGAGAAGCCCAGGGGAGCCTGCTCAAAGTCTCAGACCCTTCATACCTGAGCCAGACACTTGACAGAAACAAGCAGTTACAATGAGCCCACAGTGGCAGTTTCAACTCTTGAGGTCAACTCTACCTGCAGACCCCAAATTATCCTTTAAATCCCATTACCAGCCACTGAACTACCACACGAATGTGAGTTTACCCAATCTTATGCAGATCGCTCCACCAGCACAAGCTGCAATTCAGAGCACACTTTGGGGAAGTGTCCCAACAGCAAGATGTCCAACCCTAGCACCAAGAACAGCCTTTACTATTCCATCCACTGGTTAAGACATGCAATTTAAGCACCTTCCCAGGACCTTGGAGCACACAGTTCTTCCCTGCAGACTGTAATTTACAGCCATTTGATAGGTAGGCCTTCCCAGTAGCTTTGCCCATGCCCATTCTGTAAGAGATGAATGGAAAGATGACTCCCAAGGATTGCTGGTGCTGGCAGCTCAGGAAAGAAGGGCTCTGGGAAAATAACCACTATGCTGATGACAAATGATAGTTTATTGCCTTGGATAACACCTTAAGAGCAACAGGATCATTTAGGTTGGAAAAGACCTCCAATATAGAGTTCAACCTTTGACCAATCACCACCTTGCCAGCTAGACCAGAGCACCAAGTGCCCACATCCAGGCATTTCAGATGGAGCATTCACTGAGTTTATGCTGATGGACAGACCTGACCAGAACCTCAGCCACCTCCACACTGTCCTTTGAACAAAATGCTTCAGCTCAGCTCTGTGGGAGACCAGCCAGCCACCAGTGTATGAGACCAGTGCTGATGCTCCTCACTCCCTGGTGCATCAGTTTAGTCAAATTATCCAGAAACTGAGTCTTGCCCAGAGCAAAAATCCCTCCTATCCATCAGCTGCCCAGGTCCTTCCACTCAAGTTCTTTCTCCACACTCAGAACATCAGTGGGAGCTTCCACATGGCTGAGAACAGCATTGCCACATAGCCACACCCCGCAGAGTCTGGAGACACATGGAGAGTGGGCCAAGGAGCTCCTGTGGCAGGAGCAGTGCCAGGCCCAGTCCTTGAGCCGCCAGCCGTGGCACCCACGGACTCCGCGCAGGCAGCTGGACACCGCGCTGGCCGCAGCCCCAGGGCAGCACACACACTTTTGGAAGTTGTGCTCTGGAGATGCGTTCCAGCCTTTAGAAACTCACTGCAGGGCTCGAAAAAGCCTACTTTGAAGAGTCCAGGACTTGTCTGAGCAAGGCCTTCAGAGAGTCACCTCTGCAGGCTGGCAGCCCCAGCAAGGTTAGGCAGAGGGACACTGCCATCTCCAGAAGTTTATTTGCTCAGACATTACTCAGCACAAGAAGGATGGCAAGCTGTTAAGACCTCCCTCTGCATCCACCAACAACTACAGGCTGGAAGTCTACCTTTCTGCCTGGATCTCCCCACAGAGGTCAACAAGAAGGCTCTTTACCAGGAGAAATAAGGCAGAAGAGCCAGGTTTCAGTAACACCTGCCATGCCCAGAGGCTGCAGCACCATATACACATTTGGGGCAGGGCAGCAGAGGAGAAAAGCAGTGTGACTGAGGCCCTGGAGACTGAATACAGTGCACTTTCTTTTGTCATGCATCAAATAAGCTTGTAAAGTTAAAAAAAAAAAAGCTGATGTCCTAAACAATAGCTTGCTGCAATTCCAGAAAAACAGCTTGTCTGCAGTTTTTACCACCCAGCCAAGCTCTGCCCTGGTGGGGTGGGAGCAAGCTGAATGTTTTAGTCAGCCAAAAAGCAGCACCTCCTACAGACACTGAGAAGCTCAGTGGCAAGAGAAACATTTGCATGTCTGAAAAGCAAATGGGCACCTCAACCACCTCCTACAGCTGTAGTTCAGCAGTGACAGAGCCAGACAAGCTGCCAGGGTGAGCAGCTTACCCTCTTCACACACCAGCACCAAACAGCTCAAAGCTCATGGCAGGGAAGGGTGACCAACATTCCAGTCTAATCCTAAATTTCAGCACTTCCCACCTGCAGCTGTGGGACCTGGAGCTGCCTGCAAGGAGCTCACACAGCCACAGCACAGGAACTTTGACTGAAATGTGGCCAGCAGCAGCTGCAGTGGCAGATGTGGGGCTGGAGCACACGGGACAGGGACAGACTTTGCTTGGAACAGACACTGGATTCTCCCGGTTTACCAAATTCTTAAAGGGACACAAAAAAAACCCAATGAAAAGCTGCAGCAAGAGCAGTGGCACAAAATTTTCTTCCTCTTAAGTGGAGCAGCCATGGGACAAGGCCCAGAGGTGGAGGGAACTGCGTCCTCAGAGCCCTGGAGCTCACCTGAGCAGCAGCATACTGGATACATCCATAGGATCGGCCCAGCTCAAATCCTCTGAATTTCATTATATTCCCATTACTCCATTGAAAAAACAGCCAGTACTGTTATTAGAGGAGCCACACAACATCCAAGGCACACAGTCCTCTCCAAGCCGTATCACCACAGAAGCCCCAATAATCTTGAGCCAACTACCAGCTCTGGAGAAAAGCAGCTCCCAGAACTGCAGATGTAATCAAACCAGCAGCAACCAGCATCTAAGTAGGACCTACAGCACAGCCCGTTTTTTTTTCTGAACTACAAAAGAGGAACCTCTGCCCTCACAGATTCTTCATTTGGGGCGAAGAAAAACTGAAGATATTCGGGCAGCTATTTCTGGTTTGCTAAGAAGGGAGCAGGGGAATAAAAAAAGGCATCATGATCCCACAGCTGAACCACAGAACTAGAGTCAGGACACCTGAAGTCTATTCTTGGTTCTGGCACCAACATGTTAAGTCACTTGCCCTGAAAAATGGAAACAGCAGCATAACTGGGAACAAGAAGATTATTGCATTAACATCTGAGAGCACCGGTCCTCCACTGGCACTGAGAGCAGGACCCGGCTGACAACAAGGCTCACAGCTTCCTGAGGCAGGGAATTTACTCCTGTTTCTAGGAAGGGAAAACAGCTGCCCAAGGTAAATATAAAAACCAGAAGAGACAGCTAAAATGCAATTCAGGATTACGAGTGCCCAGGTAATTGCATTCACTAAGCAGGCTGCCACTACCACAGTTGTCTTTAAAAAGATCAGAACACTGAAATACAGCAGGTTTTAACACGTATCAGTCCCAGAGAGATTTAAAAGCCAACATATTCAGGTCAAATTCTGCACAACAAGCTTCAGCTTTGCAAGCCTCAAGAACAAACACTTCTATATTTAAGTACCAAACTCCTCTCAATTATCTGCCACAACATCTAGGGTGCAAACTGTGCTGTGTGTGTTACCTGACATGATAACAAGGATGAGTGACTCATCCTCAGCTGCATCACAGTTTGGGGGTGTCAAGGCCAGGACACACCTTTAGAAGGGGGACTCTCTGGAAGGGGGCAGGGGGTTGGCCAGACCCCTCTGCAGGCTGCAGTGAAGGAAAAGCAACTAAAAAAAAGACAGACTTTAGTCCCAAAGTCAATTTTCTTTGGGAAATGGCACACAAGCCTCACTGAGGCCTTCAGCTGGCATAAAGCCACTGCCACTCCCAAGCCCCACCAGTGATGCAGGCTCCCAGTTACCTTCCAGAGGTCTGCACCCCTTACCATCACAGCTCAGGAGCTTGCCTCACCTTCCCCTTCACACTCTTGGGAAGAAAACCAGGCAGAGGGGCAAGGAGGGAGCTGGCACGTCCCCATGGCCATCTCAAATGCGCGGCACCAGCTGCCGTGCCCGAGAGCAGCCTCTGCGCTGGCAGCAGCGCAGACAGCACCTGTGATTCAGCTGTTTTGCCATCACCTAAGGGACCAGGCTCGGGGGGAGCAGCTTGCAGATGTGGATACAAGGTGCAACCCTGGCTGGAGATGCCTTGCCCAGTGCCCCAGCCCTACAGCAGCCCCACTCAGCCTCTGTGCAGTGACAGCTCAAGGACCGCAGCATCCTTTGGAAGGGTAATTTCCAAGCCAGCTCAGGGGAGGTACCCCTTAGAAGTGTGGTTTTGTGGGAACAACAAAGCAGAACTAGTTTCTGGAGCCCCCTTGGACTATGTTATTTCTGCCACCCTCCAGCAGCTTTCCTAACCTGCTCTGAGCCAGAGCTGGACTGGATAACCTCAACCTTGCAACTGCAGTTAGCCTAAAATCCCCAGCCTGCCCAGAGCACCTCAGAGGGCCCACAAGCCTGTGCTACAGGCACACTGGGAGAGCAGATCCAAAAGCTGTTCCCTACCCAGCTCCATGTGGAAGCACTCATGTCAGCATGTGCTGTGGAGTTTGCAGTAAAGGCACCAAGTCAAAAACAAATTCAAGGCCTCTTCTAGAGAGCTCCCATGCTCCTGATGGGGCTGCAGCACAGCCTTCTGGGTCAGTTCTGCCCAGCAAGGAACCCTCACATCCACTGCTTAGACGTGTAGCAGTGCAAGGGCTGGAGGAAAACCTCATCTCTCATTTGACTGGTGTAATTTTAGGGATGAATCCTACTCTAGTGCACACACTAAACCACTCTCCCTGCTGCCACCTCCAACATCAATCACAGGAAAGACTAGGCCATGAATTGCCTGGGACAGCTCAGACCCACCAAACAGCAGCTCCAATGCTCTCCTTGGAAGGGAACATGCCTTTTAAGGCTCAATTCCAGAGTGAGCCAAGAGAAAAATGTTCTCCAAATCACCAATGGACAGTGCCACAGAAGCCAAGGGGAGGGTTTTGGGTGGTACATGCCTGCTCCCAACAAGCTGCCTCCAGCACAGGACTGGAGCTGCCCTGACCCACTTCAGTTCTGGCTGGATACAAGCAGAGATGCTGGTTGGGTTTCTGTTCCAGTTACTCCTCTATCTACATCTTCTGTTTTACAGCATCAGTGCAGATAAAAATAAATCTGTTTTAGGAGAAGCTGCTCAAATGGAAGCTTTAAGAGTTGGATTGAGAGCAACTTCCTTTAGAAACCAATTGCAAGCTCAGGTTTGATACTTCTTTTACTTATTCGATACATATTTTATTCTGTTAAGGATAAAATACGGCTGCCACATGAGCAGTGTGAAGCTATTAAGTGCTTCCCACTCCCCAGCACGGGTGGCTGGAGCCAAGCACTGAGGTATCAGCCCACTGAGTGTGAGCAGCTCTTAAACACATTCAAGGAACAAGTGCCCATAAAGTACCTACATCAAGTAAGTCCTTAGAAAAGCACTACAAGCACTAGGATGGCCTGGGACAAGCTTTTAGTAAGGCTGTCTCAGGTAACCCCAGAACCAGCACCAAACAGGAGATCCAGAGAATCAAACCAGCTCCCAGCTTTATGCCCTTACACTGTTACCATCCACAACCTTCACACGGGAAGCAACAGCACCACCACATCTGTGCTTCCATTACCACTCTGAGCATCAGCAAGCTGCTCCCAAAGAACCAGGCTGCTGGGAAAGCCTGTCCTCCTTTCAAGGGGAACAAAGGACACCAAGACCATTTAATTCAGGGCCACCACCACAACTCTGGATACCTATTTTCCTGAACCAGGCACAGGTCCAAGGTCAGCAGGAGCTGTCCTTCCTTCCTCATCCCAGCAGCCACATCGCCAGCAGCACAAAGGAACCTTTCACTGAGTTTTCTGGGCATACTTGGGCTTAGATGGAAGTAAGTCTCACTCAGGTGAAGTGTTCTCCCCCCACACTCAAAACACCCCTTTCATTACAGAGCAGGAAAAAATCATCCTTGGATATTCTGATGCCAACCTAGTGTTGTCCAGACACTGAGCTCTCCATCAGGATGCACCTCTGAAATCTTCCTCTAGCATAAGGAGAAGGATTTACACACAGCCAAGCAGGAATACACAGGAGCCGAGGACACACAAGTCTTCTGAAGCCACTTGTCCAAAAGACAGCAGGAAAAACAGCAGGGAGAGACACGGACATGCACAAAGGAGAGCTCTGTGGAGCTTGGCATGGGTTAGCCAAGCAGCAAATTAAACAGATGGAGAACTGGGGACCCAAATCCTCTGCCCCAAGCTCTGCATCCAAGCACTCAAACCAGCAGCTTGAAGAAAGCCAGTGACTGCCATGCTGTATTTATAAATGGCCACCCCAGGCTGAGCAGCAACTCTCCCCTGGGGGGCTCAGGTGCCCTCCACCACACACAGCATTTGAGGACACTCTGAAAACAGCCTGACCTCGGGGAGCAGCTTATGAATCCCTCCTGCTGTTATCAAGAAGAAAGGCAAGGAGTCCATGACAACAACCGTTCTTCCTGTGCAACAGGTCTTTTCTTTCATCTTTCAGATGGGGTTTTGCCTTGAAGACTTCAGAGAGATTCGTGCTCTGAGGCCTTGCTATCTGCCAGGCAACGCACAACGGACTGCCCGCAGCTCCAGCCTGGCAGATTCTAAGCAACTACAGATAAGGAAGCTTATTGCAAATATGAGTTGCTGTGCTCTGAGAAGCAGAAGAGCCAAGGGCTGGGAAGATTCAGCAGCTTTTTCCTACCATGGGCCATTTCCCCAGAACCAGAGTGACAGGAGCTGCAACCTTGTAGGCTGGAGAATGAGACAGCAGCAGCCACCCCGCAGAGGGCACAGATGAGGCCGGAGCTGCAGTCTCAAGAGCAAATCCAAGGAAAAGCTCAAATCTGTTGCTCCACCAGCAGCTTTATAGGGTCACACTACAAGCAGAGGGGCAGATACAGTAAGGTGCTCCATCAGATGCCATCAGGAAGAACTCACCTGCTGGGCTCACCCAGAGAGCCCAGCATCCTCTCCAGCGGACCTGATTCTGCTAAAAACACTCCCAGGTTAGCACTGCAGACTTAAGTGTTAACAGACTGGTTCTAGGATGATTTCCCTGTGGGCAAGTCTGCTGTCCCACATAGGGACAGCTCCCAATGTAGGGCAGGACAGACCAGCCAGACCAAGCAGCTGGCACACAGGCTGAAAGCCAGGCAGGGAGACCCAAAATCTGCACACGGATCTGCTGTGCGCTGCTGTTCTCCGGGCAAAAACTGGATCGAGACCCCATTTGCTTGCACCCCTTGAGAAACAGGGCAGTGAAGGTAAAGGATACCATCAAGGGCAGTCCCACCTCACTGCCTCTTAACCCCTCCTTGCCTCTGAGCTCCAAGATGATCTTGGCACACCTGTCCACCTAGTGGGAGGCTAAAGACAGGGAAACACTGCCTCAAGAAATACAGAATGGCAGGACTGGAAGTGTTGAAGGCCAGTTTCCTGCACAAGTTCCTCCCCAGGTCACAGAGCAGGTTGCTGGGACCTGCTGAAGTATTTCCAGCCTGACAGATCTAGTGGCAGCAGAGAGTTTGAGACACTTTGCCTGCTGTGAGACAGCAGTTCAATCCTACAGCCAGGAACTGCCAGCAGCTCAAGCCTGCAGCAGCCACTGCCTCCAGAGAGCCTCTCCAGGCACCAGCAGTGCCTCTGGCATGCTCCCCAGTGCTCAGCACACGCCCTCTGTGCATTACAGGCCGGGTGCAGAAGGAAAACTCCTCACAAATAACCCTGTCTGGGTGCAAGGGGCTCGATGACCCTTTGGGAACGGGGCATGTAGGCAGGACTGGGGCATAAAAACCAGCCCCGCTGTTCTCCGGTCTCCAATCGGCAGGCATTTGCTCCTACTGCATCAAGCTGTGCGGTGACAACGCCCTGGGAGCACAAGGTGACACCAGAAGGCTTTGCAGCCAAAGGTCCTTCCCAAGCTGAGGAAGCTCCGTGCTGGCAGGGACTATGCAGAGGAGAAGAGGTCCCAGCTCATCAGTACTCAAGCACAGCACTGCAGGGGACCACATCAGCAATATTTTTAGCCTGATTGTTAGCTATTTTGTTGCATTTCCACCCTTCCAGCCACCTCTCTGTGGGTCTGCACAGCTGAGTCACTGCTGGAACCTTCCAAACGCTTGGGTGCCAGCGGCACAAGTTTGCTTGGCAGTGCCAGCCCTCCCCCATGTCCAGCCACAGCCCAGCACTGCCGCAGCCCCACCTGCCTGCAGGACACCCCGAGGGAGACCCCAGCCCTATGGGCTGGGCCAGCTGCAGCCTCCCAGGCCTCAGCAGCACCCAGACACAGCAACATCCTCTCCATATCCTCCCTCTTTCCATCCTAGAATGGACAGGCCGCCCGGAAGCACCAGCATCTGCCAGCTCCTTAGACCCACACAGCTTTCAGATACAGGACACTTCTCTGCCACCCAGAGTGTTCCACAACCTTTCAGACAACACTCCTGAACTACAAGCTCTCTGCTCCCAAGGAGCTCCACTGCCACTCCTCCAGGGCCCTGAAGAAGGGCTAAGGCCCCACAGAGATGGGAGGTGTGAGGGGCTGGAGCAATACAAAGCTGTGCACAGGATCAGCCTTTCCCCTCCCCAGCCAGCACATACCATCCCCACAGCTCTCCCAGCAGCAGAGTAAGAGCAGTCCAGACCATGAAGCACTCCTGGCCCAGCTGCTGCTTGCCTGCGAAGGGAGTGTGGGAGCGAGAAGGAGAACATTGTCTCAGGATCACAACACCCCCAAGCCACAGGGCACCGGACCCTCTGCACAGCCACTGAAGGCCAGAGGCTGCTCTGGACAAGCAGTACAGCACTTGGGCAGGTCTCACATCCCAGCCACCCCCTCTGTGTACTAATGTGAATACCAGGAGTCAGAAGTGAAGTAACAGGCCTCTTCTGACACTACTGGGTGCCATCTTCTACCAGCTGTTACCACACTTGCCACAACTGCCCAGTGGGCACAGACCATCAGAGCCCAGGGCTGTGCCTGAGGAAAGATCCTTTCCCCAGCTCTACCTAGGCCTCTGCAGCAGGCAGGAGCTCCAGCACAAAGCACTGCAGTCAGTGGGGGCACCTGACACCAGATACACCCTCTGTGAGCAGGGAGGTCACCAGAGCACCTTCAAATCCTCTCCAACTCAACCTCTCTCCTGAAACCAGCAGCCCTTCCACCCCCTTAGCAGTGAATTCCCACCACCAGCATGGCCGTGCCAGCCCCACCACCCAACCTCTGAGGCACAGAGCCCGCCCCAGGCTCATGGCAGCACTGCTCTCCTGCCTGCCGGAGCACTGCGGAGACATCCACGCCTCTGCCAAAGGCAGGCTGGCAGGAAGCGGGCCAAGAGGGCTCTGGAGATGGCTACAGAGGAGCAGGTGGAGCTGGGACATCCGCACCGAGTGGCTGCCTCCGCGTGTGACAGCCTCGTTCTGCAGCGCGCTGTGCGCCGAGCCCAGTGCCAGGGCTGTGAGCAGCAGGGTAGCTCCCGGGGATGTCACCTGCTCCAAAGTGTGCTGTTCATCCATTAAAGACCCTGTGACACAGGGAACAGCAGGGCTCCAGTCTGCCAACAGCCCAAAGGGGCTCACAGCAGAGCTCTGAGGCACCTGGCTGGCTCACTGCACACTAACAACTTGTTTCTCCCTTCCTCCTTCGAGATCTCAGCTGGCAATGAAAGTACAGGCAGGAGTGTGTGGTATTCCCTGGTTCATTAGGGGAAGCCCATAGGACCATGTGGAGGTTTGCTCACTGGAGCAGAGCAAGGCTTAATAAAGCTACCGCAGCTGGGCTGCAGGCAGACCTCAAGTGCCCATGCCAGGCCCCACACGCCAAGTCTTGTGGAAATTAAATGCAGAAACTCAAATGAGCTGTGCAGATTGAGCTGTTCAAACTCTGCTACCCCACTAGTACTTTGTTTTTGCTGTTTTAGAACTTATGCAGCAACTCAGGGCTGTGTCCCAGAAGCTCTTCCTATGCTCAGGACAGCACCCCCTTGCCCCTCCAAACATTTACACAGGCAAACCCCACTGGCCAGCTCCCCCACCCAAGAAGCTATCTATACTCCTGTCAGCACCAGCTCCATGCCTGGGGCCTCTGTGTCACCCAAGTCTGTGCAGCAATGCACTCCCCTTTTAACAAAGCAGCAGCATGCTGCTATAAAGGGATGAGTTTCTGTAGCAACCAGGCTGTACTTGTACAAACTCTGCCAAAGCACTAGATCTTTCCACAGACTGATTCTTGAACGAACACACCGTTTGTGAAACTGGTTTTTACGTGCCTCAGAAGCTAGCAAGCAAACTCTTCCCTGTTTTACCCCTCTGCTCCAGCACCAGGCTGAGAGGATGCATTAAGTTTGTGCATGCAGCACTCCTTTCTCCAGGGATTTAACAGGGAAGGCCGATGTCTCAAACAGTTAACTGGAGCCCACATCACTCCAGGGGCGGCACCCAGCATCCCTGGAATCCCCCAGCCGATCCCAGCTGCAAAAGCAGACCGGAGAGGATCAAGGGGGAAGGGCCCATCAGCCAGCAGCGCGTGGCTGCAAGCCCACACCCTGCCCATCACGTAGGTTTGTACTGGACCAGAAGAGTTAAAACATGAAGCCATTCCACTGCATCTCCTGCAGCCCACTGCCAGGCACAGCCCGCTATTTCTAGTTGAGCGTGGGAGCGAAGACGGATCCCTCCAAGTCTCCCACCCAGCCCCAACCTGGCTGAAGTTGTTGGGTGCTGGCTGTACCACACCCCACAGCAGAGTTGGTCGAGTGAGGCCGCCGGGACTTTGACAATCAGGCACGGGGGGCCCTCTGCAAGCACACCCCCCCACCTGCAGAGCTCCCTGCCACCAGGGATTTCCTCAGGCTGCTGGAGTGAAGTTCAGCCTCACTCCTACCTAGCGTGTTCAGCCTCCTGACACCACACCCCCCACCCACTCCCTCCAAACACAGCAAGAGGATTTCTCCTCTCCTGATGAGGTTATTCATCCAGCAGCCTTACAGCTCTGAGCAAAACAACCCCGGGCACTTCTCATCTGCAGTGAGCTGACAGCAGAGCAGAGGGGGCTGTGGCACAGGCAGCCACAGCCTCCCCAACTCAGCTGTCACATTACACAAGCAGCACGGCTCGAGAAGCCCCCATTAGCCACTGCCAGCGCCCTGTTACACAAGCACATCGCTCCACGTTAGCTTGAAACCAGCCAAACACACACACAGAATCCAACAACTGTTGCTGCATGTGTCAGCAGACTCACCGGACTGTGTGCTGGTTTGTGCTGCAGTGTCAGAGTCCTGGGTGCTCCAGGGTCTGTCCCACCCTGTCAGGTTGAGAGACTGCAGGCCAAGGCACAGATCGTTGGTGTCTGGGAGGCCACGGGAAGACTCTTGCGTGGACGTAGGGAAGAGCATCCTGCTTGCCACTGCTTCTTCAGAGTCCTGGATGTCTGCTCGGATGGAGAACAAACAGAAGCTTGAGAGTTCAGGGCTGCTTTTTTCTTTTTAAAGCAGGAGTTTTCCAAAGCATTAAGCCCCAAGGCAGGTCTCGTGCCGCTCTGAAGCCACAGCTCCTGCAACGAGCAGTTGCACCCCAAAAGGGAGGGCTACCATATGTCCAGAATCCAGCCCCCCACCCCCCTCGGCCCCTCCACCTTCCTATCCCGTCTGCATTACTGACTGGGTCAGCATGTGACCAGGCTGCTGATGCTTACTGTGCTGACAGTGACGTCACTCTGCCATGCAAGAGAACTGCATCAGCTCTTACAAAATAAAGGTAAGAAGAAAGGAGATTTCCCCTGACAGACAAGACGGTAGCAGGAGGAAAGAGGAGCAGTTCCAGTAAATCAGGGGAGGCAGGCAGCACAAAGCAGGGCTCGTCGGCACAGCAGACACCAGGCTGGAGGCAGCAATCCCCCCAGCAACGACGAGAGCAGCAGCGACAGAGCACAGTTAGTTTTAGTGCTACCCAGCTCTCCTGTCCCCGCCTCCCTCCACCCACAAAACCCAAAAACACTTTAGTCCTGGCCAGCTTCCAGCTGCTGGCTCCAATTCAGAGCCGATGCAAAGCTTCGCAATTCTGCTGGCATAATCTGTTTGGTTGAGCCTGGCCACTGTGCCTCACTGACTCGGCATTGTTTACCCCTGAGTAACAAGGATAACCTTCAACCCCCACTGCCCGGAGAGCAGCCCATCATCCCTGGTCCAGCCCAAGCAGGCACATCCCACTGGTAACAGGAGGAAGGGGACCGAGCAGACCCATTTCACATCAGGAATTTTTCATGGCCTGTTTACCTTTCGCCCTCCTGGTCCCCCCTTTCCCAGCCCTCCCCTCTCCTGCAGGGTGTTCACAAGCCCAGAGTACTGGAGATGCAGATTCTCGCCTTGGTTTAAGCCCGTGCCAACCGCCTAAGGAAACACAGCAGGTTCATAGTCTAAGAATTCCAGTTTAACGCAGGGATCTGGGGGCTGGTGAAACCACAAGATGCTCAGCTGTGCTACCCGAAATCTGAGTCAGAGGGCATTTATAAGCCAACTCCCAAGCAGCAGCAGCTGTCTCCTCCTCCTCCCCCTGCCCCCACAGCCTCCCACTGTGCCATCAGATGTACACCTCGCTCCACACACCGCTCCCGGCTCTTCCGCAGGCGCTGCAGTCGCTCCAGTCTGTCACATTATCCCTCACGTGCAGCCCCAGCCATCCCAGACAGCCCGACAGCATTCCAGGCCTCCTTTTCCACATCCACGTCCCATGCCACTCAGATGCCCACAAGCAAAGCCCAGGCAAAGGCTGGTGGCAGCTGGGTAACCTACGTGTGACACAGGCCACTGCTGCCAGAGGCAGGACCCTTGCCTTCACCATACGGCAATTTGGGAGCACCAGCATTCCCAGACCCCAGTGAAGGGACTGAGGCACCACAGGCAGGATCAGAGCACTAAAAACCATAACCTGCTGGCAACATGTCACCTTCCTCCCTCCCAGCTGCAGCCTCCTCCACAGCACTCCACCAGGGTGTTTCCTACTCCTAGTAGTACTAGTACAAGCTGTAGTGCCAATTCAGTCACATTACTACCAAGCACCTGTAACAGCATCTATTCCTCTGACAGCATCATGCTGCATCTCCAGCATGGTATTTCACTGCATCAATTCTTCCCAGACAGTTTTTTGATTGTTTGTTTTGGACATCTTTATCATAGGGAGGAGAGGATCAAGACACAGTGCTCAGCCAACTCAGTTCCCACAGCAACCATAACTTGTCCATATGAATATGTAACATTCCTGCCTTTATGAAAACGCACAAGTGCAGTGCACAGATCCCTGGCAGCAGGAGACTCCCTTCCCTCTGGGGACCAGGGATCTTGCTAGGTCTCAAAAGAGTAATTCCCACCAAGCTTCATCTTCTGGGAAGCATGGACACAGAATAGTGACACACAGCCCAACCTAAATCCCAACAGCTTGAATGAAACCCACAACTGAAGAAATAAGGAAAATACGAAACAAATTTATCTGTGACAGGAAGCACTCGCTCTGCACTATCCAGCCACGCTTTCCCTCACTATCCGCATTTTTCAGGAAATAAACTTTTTTATTTAATCTAACCAAATCAGATTCAAGTATAAGATCCAGGATTCCCTCTGATGACTTCAATCCACATTAAAAACAAACTCACTGCAATCCAGTTACAGCTCTAACTGTGGAAGCACAGAGCAGAATTCGCTCAGACAACCAGCAGTTTTTAATTAGTCCTTTTCCCATCGGAAGCCAACAACCAGCCCAAGCTGCTTCCCCTTTAATACTCCCAGCCAGGCTGAAAGACAGATACAGGTCATCCAGGCAAAACATCAACTAAAAAAACCAAAAAGAACTTAAACAGATTTCTGGACTAGTTATTTTTAAAAGTCAAGAGTCTGGAGATTTGTTACAAAGCAATCAGTCGTTGCAGGCAGAAAAAAACTAATCAGATACTAGAGCAGGAAGAATTATATTTCTGAAAAAAATTCAGTCTAAAGAGTCATAACCTCAAGTTATGAATAACTAAATGTCTACCAAATACTAAATAACTTCACTTTGCAACCTGACACAGCCCAACCCAAATGCTTTACTGCAGATTTTTCCAAGCACCAACCACCAGCACAAGCCCTTCCAACCTGGATTTTTCCCTGGAGTTGCCACTGGAAGCCAACCATCCTGGCAGAGGGAGCAGCACTGCGCTGGGCTCGTGCCCGAGCGTCTGGGAGAGACTGAGCTCCTGCCTCCCAAGCCTGTTGGGTTTGATTTCAGCAGCATGATGAGAACAAAGTCCTTAACAAAACACTCCCTCACTGGCCTTGGAGCAAGTTTCTCTCCTGGGCGACTCCCTCCTGCCTGTCCAGGAGATCCCTGTAGCCAGGCCACACCGCAGCACAGGCCAGACAGCTTTCCATACCACTGCCCACATGGAAAGCTGCATTTTCCAGACTTTAACTGTGAGCCCTGGATTTAAGACATTCCCAAGACTCTTGAAGGTCAGGATCTCCAAGCTCAGCCCTCACCGGCAGGCAAGGACAGCTCCCACAGCCCCAGCCCCTGTCCCCACCCCACTCAACACCACTTTAGGCAGGTGAGTTACCACACAGGAAGCTGGGCTAGGGAGCTCATCTGGTTAAAACCAAGCCACAGGGAGTTAGTTTTAAGCCCAGTTCACTCTGCTGATCTGGTATGCAGCATGGCTGCACCAACCAGGCACTTCAAACAAAAAAATATTTAGGAAATTACAGCCTAAGCCTGTGTGGGAAGGATCCACAGGGCCTGGCAGCAAAGGCTGTGATCTACAGGCAGGCTGTGGGTTAAGGGAGCAGGAGGAGCAGGGAGCATGATTCAGTTCCCAGCCCATAGCAGCAGCATCTCCGTGCCATCAGTCTGGAAAAGTGGTGCTTCAACCTAGAACAAGAGGTGTTCAGATATTTGAGCCTTCCAGACCTGGGAAGGGCAGCTAACAATGCAGCAAACAGGGTTTTTCTTCCTCTGGGTTTTCTCAGAGCAGTTAAGCAAACATGACCCAAGTCAGATCCCATTCGTACCACCTCCACAGCCAGGACAGCTCTTCCTTTGCTCTCAATATGCTGGTTTCCACCAGAGCATGAATACAGATGAAACCCCTCCTTGAATGGGCCCCAAGCATTGAGGGCAGTGGAATGTTAAGTCCAGCTCAGCTGTAAGCTCTGTTCACTGACAAAACCGGATTCACCCCATGGACTCGAGCTCTGACCACTACTGAACTTCCAAACCAAATCTGGAGAAGCCAGAGGCAGGGGAAGAAGCCTTCAGATGACAAATGGGAAGGCAGCAGCCAGCAGCAGCACTGCTTTGTCTTTCACACTTCTCTACACCTCCAATTGTAAAGGCTGGGAATTGCATCCCTGAAAATTAAGCCTCTCAAGTGCCTGCTGCACACGAGACAAACACCCAAGTGAAAGCTTTCAGATGAGCCAATTGTATTCCCAAAGCGCAGTGGAGATCATCAGGGACTTAGATAAGCACTTGTTCAGCATAAACCTACTAGTTACAAGAGGTTTTTCTGAAATACAACCAAGCATCTCCCCCATAATCTGAAAAGTTCCTGAAGTGGAGATGCTTGCTGCTGCATGACCTGTTTCACAGCCAGATGAAGGAGTCTGCCTTATTCCATAACCACAAACACTTGAGCAGCTGGCAAACAGCTACTTCAGAAACCAAGGAAGAGGCACTGCAACAGTCTTGCTGCTCTACCTCCCTCTTCCAAGAGTAACAGAGACTGTCACAGAATTACAGCATCAAAAAACCTGAGCAACAGAGCTCAGTACAAATCATATAACTGCTGGATCTTCAGGAATGCCACCAATCTGTGACCACGGCAGAACTCAACAGGTCTAGGCCAAGTCCCTGCTCTGCAGAACACCGACCTGCTTCCATCTGCATATCTGATACAAAACCCAATTACTAGAGCCACTTTCCAGTAGAGAGAAGCATCATGCTTGCGTAGGCAAAGACCTGGCAATGTGACACTTCAAATCCAAAGGCCAACAAGACCATGGGAAGTAAGTGTGCTCCTTTTCTGAGGCACAGGTGTGGAATTTCCCTATTCTGAATGTGTAAGTGGCACCCAGCATTTCTTTGGGGCAGGCAGAATGGTTCTGCCAGCTTCAGGTGAGCTCCTGCTAACAGTCTCACTCTGCCTCAGTAGCTCCAGGTAAGCAGAGCTACCTTTTGGGTCTCTGCATCCTATAGCATTTTGTTCCCTGATTCAAGACCATGTATATCAGGTCAGCTGCATCCAGCGCTGTCTGGAACGTTTCCTTGGAGCTGCAAGGCACGGAAGAGCAGAGGAATTTACATTACAGTATCAGAGACACTTTTGGACGGCTAAACAAGTGATAAGTCATTAATTGACTGCAGTTAAGAGCAAACAGGAAGCCGATTTAGTCATCAGCTAGTCTGGGTTTGCATCTGTCCTTCAGTTTTCCTTAAATAAAGAAGCCACAGAGTCATTAAAGCCTGATGGGCCACAACTAACAGCCTTTAAACACTGAACTTGGCACCTGAAGCCTCTCCCATCCAAAGTCATTTAAGCATCTCCCATTTCTTCACACAATGGGCTGTCAAGTTAGAGCAAAATAACGGCTGCTTTGTTGCTGTTAAACGAGCAGAGATTAATGAAAGACAGATCAATGTTGCCGGGGACATTTGGGTACCTACATGTCTTCAAAGTTCCTTTTAAACAAAGCACTGCCTTCAGCTGAAACCAGCAACAGGCATGCAAAAGCTCCCGTGGGAGCTTTACTCCCAGTTCTACTAAAGCTGGAAGTTGTGCCTACAGTTTCAAAAGCTGGTGTAGGTAGCAGCACCTCCCACCCAGCAAGGACCAGCTTTAAAGCCTGGCAAACAAACCACCAGCCAGTTAAGAAACTGGCCTTGCTCACGTTCTTATTCAGAGAGGTGATAAACATATGCAACAGCTTTAAAATCACATTCCCCGTGCAGCGGCTGCTCAAGGACAGGCAGCTGCTCCAGCAGCACCGTCAGGAGATGCTGACTCCTGGCTCTGTCAAGGCCACACAGAAAGCCACTAGAGGTTAACGCCTGCACTGAGGAGGCTCAGCCTTTCTCCAGAGAGGACTGAGGCAGCCGGACAGGCAGCAGCTGTGAAGCACCATGACCCTGTCCCAGAAGCCACCAGACAGGTTCTACAATGACAGCTCTCCCCACACCACTGCACCCCGCAGTTTGGGAGAGCTCCTGGAGCAGCTACCCACAAACCTCGGGGGGGTGGGCAGTCAGCCCCAGCACCCCAACACAGATGGCTTCGACAGGGCAACCAAGTCACCAAGGATCATCATCAGCTGCAAACTGCTCCTTACAGAGATCCAACTTTAGGTGTGACAAGCTGAAGCTGCAGCAGCAGTCCCGGCTCTGCCCAGAAGGGGATAACACTGACTGCGTGGACCCAGGAGTGCTGAATCAGCCTGTCCTCTCACATTGCTCAGGCTGCTGCTGCACTGATCCCAGCACGGCCTCACTGGCAGCCCAGTAAAGTGTCCTCACACGTGCTTCCCCAAGAGCATTAGTGAAAGGTCATGAACTTCTGCCATCTCTTCTCCACCACGTGTAATCCTCTTAGTGCTCAAAGGGGCTTCTTCAACACAAGTACAAGCCGGGATAAATTTAGTTTGACCTGAAGATGACAACTGAAAAGCTTGAGGGACCATGAATAGATTAAAGTCCAAGCATTTACTGCTGGAATAAAGACTCTTCCCCAAGCTCTGCCATTAAAAGAGTTTAAGTTGTAAAAAGACAGTCCTTTCACCTGTTACAGCTACTACATTCATGGTGGATCTCCAGATTCATTAAGCCTGCCCAAGCAAGGAGTTTCATGATAACTAGTCTAACTACAGCTGTTCCTGCAGAAAGTACAAGCACCACAGACTCAGGAATTCTTCAGAAGTGACTTGGAGCAATGACAAAACACCACAGGAGATGAAGGGTCTCTGCTTGGTCACCTACCCAGAAGTTCACTCAAGGACAAACAGCTCGAACAACCTGTTCCAGGCTTAACCACCTGCCCGGTACCTGCACTATATTCTGAATTCTAGCAATCAGCTGCTCAGCCTGACAGCCATCAGGTATGAATTTATGCACAACCCAGGCCACAGTCCAGGTGCCAAAGTAACTCCCCCATTTGTAGACCATAGATGCCCCAGGATTCACATCTTTGTTAACACTGCCAGCTTTTGCACAGAGAAGACCCTCATTAGCAACCTATCAAACATTAGGAGCACCTCCTGCACTTTTCAGCTGAGGACAAAGCTTGCAGAGCTGCTGCATTCAGGCCCTCCTTACCTACCCAGAGGACCCAGCTCCAACATTAAGAAAACAAGGCTGGGACTGCAAAGAGACCAATAACTCTGAGCTGCTGAGGCTTTGGCAGATGCTGACTCATCCATGAATTTACAGCTGATAACTGCTAGCCCAGGTTGTTCTCTTACCAGTACTTTCACATTTCTATTAGCACAAGGCAGCCCTCCTCCAGCCCAGCTCAGCAGGGCCCAGTATCCTTTGGGAAGTGAGGAATTCTTTCCTCACAACATCATAAGCATTTGTGTCACCATACAAGGGTTTTGACACAAGCCAAAACCCTCCTGTCTGGGTAACCATTGCTGAGCAAGGCCCTCACCCTGGTCCCCAGCACTCACTGGTGAGACTGGTCTTCAGCTGCCAGAGCAGGAAAAAAAGCTGCTTAGGGTGTCTCCAAAGCACAACTTTGGTTTCCCTGCAGCAAAAATGACATTTGCTAGAGGAAGGCACTCTTTTTTACACCCAAGTGCCAGTGTACTTGCCCTATGAGAGGTCTTCCACAGAACTTATCACCTGAAGCAAGCAGTTTAACACACTGGGAAACTCAAGAGTTTCCAGACAAAGCATCACCAGCAAGACCCTCTGGTCCAGAGGTCCCTAGGAAAAACCAGAGTAAATGACAGATCAAGCAGAGATTTGCAAGCAGCAGGTCAGTAAAAAGTTCTACTTCAGTGCCAGGCAAACACCCCCAGCCCTCAGAGAGAAGTCTTCAAAGTCAAATACAGCACTGCAAGTTAAAATTGCTGTGCCAGCACTTAAGCCCAGACAAAATCAGAACTAAGCCACACCTTCACAGGATCAATCTGCTCTAGCAGGCAGAGACATCTCCTTCATAAACCAGGTTAACTTTGGCAAGCTGAAACTCAATCAGGAAATACCATGAACACATTCTAAGATTCTATGAAATATTCCCATTCCGAACGGAGTAGGAAGGGCTATAACTAAGATTTCAGCAAGCCAGAAACAACTTTTGTGAACCCACTGCAAGGAGACAAAGGAAAGTATTTCATTTACTTCTCCTTTATGCTTCCAGTGCATCTAGATCAGATACAGCACTGGCTACTAGTGTGCCAGGAGACAAAAAAAAAAGCCAAACCAGCTCAGTGCAACAGCAATTATCTAAAAATGCACCACTAACCTGAATTGGTTAATATGCACTACACCATTGCTCAGGAGTAGCCAGCATAGCCTCCAAAGCCACTTGACCAGGCAGGTTTCAAGCAATGCTGGCCATAGATCTGGGCCTCAAAGCAAGCAATTCACTTCCTCTGGTATTTCTGCAGTGCCAGCATGGGATCACATGGCCAGATCAGCCCCCAGTCCACACTGCTAAGTCCTCACATACCCAGGAGATTAAACTGCACTGGAAGTCATCTGGTGGCAGTCATTTCGGTAGCCCAGAACAAAGTTGCACTGTCCAGGCATCAAACAGACCCACACGGTGCCCAGACACTCATTGAGAGCTTTTTTCCACACCCATTTGATTAAACTTCAGATTACCCATGAGGCCAAGGCAACCCTGTCTCCGCGTGACTGCAGAGAAACCTGCTCTGCCCAGGGTACCCTGCAAGGTCATCAGCTGGGGAGGTTCAGCCCTTTACTTCCCACTTTGTTTTGGGATATATCCTGAGGGGCCAGTTTGCTTCCAATAATGGCTGAAGTATTTACTGACCCTATAACTCAGAAGCTGGAGAGGCAAGAGCAATCCCTTTCAAGTGCCCAAATCCTTGGCACAAGCACAGCTGCTCAGAGGTGTGCTGGCAAAAAGAATATCAGGCACAGGTACATTTACTGGCAGACCTGGGCTGCTGCAAAGGGACAAAAGCACGTCCTTCACTTGGATAAAAATAAGACCAGACCAAACACTCTCTGCTTTGGCACAGGACTTCTGTCGTGAGGCAGCAGAACATGCCCACTCCTCTCAGCCTGGAGGAAAAAAGAAGCTTGCAGCACTGATTTCATCACATCAAGCTTGCTTTGCAGGGAAGACTGCACCCACCTGTGCTCTTACATGCAGGTTAACTGACCTGTGGCAAATATGGTTTTTCAAAATTCTTTTGCAATTTCAAAGTACGCAGCAATTCAGCCTCGCTAACCTTGAGAGCAGATGAATCCTGCCTCCAGGAGAGGCAGACTAAGGGAGTCTGCTGGAGGTATTCCCACCAGGAGCTGGCAGGTCACACAGAGAGCACTCACATCCTGCCCACAATGACCCACAGCACCACAGGAAGGCAAGCAAGCCTTTCCCAGGCACCTCCACACCGGCAGGGAATACATGGATTATTCATTTCAGGCACACAAGCAAAGCACCCCAGTACCAAGCATGCCAACATCCACACCACTGAGGATTACCACCACCACCACCTGTTCACCAGGCCCCACCAAGTGCCTCCCCACTCCAGCAGCCCCCCCTCCATCACCTGGCAGGGTGTCACATTTGCTTTTTGTGACAGGCGTGGTGCAGACTCCACTGAAATCCAGAGAGTTGTCCAACATGGCATTTATTCGGCGGAATATATCCGCATTGCTGCAAGTGGAAAGTGCAGGGGCATTCGGGCTATCCCAGCAGTCTTTTATGCTCCTCACAGGATCTTCTTTCTGGTAAAAAAGAACCAGTATGTGTGTCAAACAGGCAAGTACTCAGCTTTCAACACATTGTGGAAAGCCTGGACTGCCTCCAATATTCACATTAGCTTAGGTCTTAGCAACACTCAAACCCAATTCTTGGCATTAAAGAAGCAGTTAAGCAAACGGGTCAGCAATTTGTCAGCACAGCACACTGGAGAAGACTGCCCACCACACACAGGTACCGGGGATGGACTTTAGACTGACAGCCATACCAAACCAGCTGAGCTGTGAACAACAGCTCCCTGCTGTTTTTCTCCAGCACAACACCAGCAGAGATCTGATTAATGAGGGCACACACCTTCTACCCCAAAATCAGTCTCCTGACACCACGGGAGAAGTGTGATGCTCAGGCAGACATCACAAGGAACCACAGCAGCTCCTCTCATGCACAGCACAGGAGGGCAAGGCTCACCTCACTACCTGTCTTGGAGCTCTGAACGGTATCTTTGAATGATCCAAGTCAGCAGCAAAATCACTTCAGGTTTGCAGGAAAAAACCCCAAACAACACTGCTTCCCAGCTAATCAAACAGCCCCAAATCCTAAGGAAAGGCAGAAGATAAAATCCTGATCTTTCCTTCAGGCAGCTGCTCCTGACCACAAAGGGAGTTACCCCAAACCATCCCTGCTTTAGCACAACCCTCCACGGGCACGGATCCACCAGCATCAAGGTTTTGCGACCATCCTAAAAAAGGGATTACCTCTTGTAAAGCTTCTGCCTGAGAAACATCAAACCCCTCCTGCACCCTGGTGCCGGTCCAGAGAACCGAGAAGAGCAGCTGCTTTCCCAGCTCTGCTCACAAGCCACTGACTTGCAGGCTCGTTCGGCAGCAGCTGCACCACATTTGAGCCTCTGACAATTTAGAAGCCGCTAAACTTCATCGCTACCAACGTTTTGAGGCCGAGGACAGGTCTACCCACCACCCAAAAGAAACTGCAGAACTCTGCTCCCGCAATCGGTACCGCCGGCAACTAAGACCTGCTTTAAAGAAGGAGCAGGGAAGCACAACCACGCCAGTCCTGGACTCGGGAGCAGAATACTGGCCATTAAATCAAGTTAAACTCAAATCCAAAGAACTGAGGAGCCGTTCTGGCAATATGAAGATCAAGTCTGGCAAACGAACCCCTGCTCCTCCAACACAGACCGAAGCTCTAAATTGGGCCATTTGTACTTGTCAAGAAGACAATACAGGCACCTCTTGGATGTGCTTCTGCAAGTTTCAGGCCTCACTTACCTCCAGTTCTGCTTCACTGCAACCAAGTCTGAAGCACCGAGCTGGTTTTACTTTCAAATGACCCCTTGCTGATCGTTCAAGGAGGCTGGTCTAAACTGAACTTCACTTGGAGACGGGAATATTAGCCCAGCCCACGCCTGGCACTTACATTCCACCCCCCACCTCGTCATTAGACGCGCACGATTGGATCTTTTTCTCCAACTACGCACCACATAACTAAAAAAGCAAAGGAAAGCCAGTCCTGGAAGCAGCAGGAATAAGCTACTGAAGGGTCAACTCGCACCGTGCCTTCAGGCGGGACCTGAACAATGGCTGGAGACCTCCAGCCAGTTTAGGGCTATTAGCATCTCTTCAGCGCTGAGGGCTGCGATCTTTGGCTATTGAAATGCTCAGAGCTGTGCAGGAAATCACGCTCTGAAAAGCCAGTGTCCGTAAAGGAGACGGAGGAGTCCTGCAACTTTATTCGAATAAAGGGAGAGGTTGTCCACTGGGGCATATGCCCGCGGGGTTTTCTCTCTGTCGAGGTTTCAGAGGGCGCAGCCTCCTTTTAGCCTAAGCTCCCGGCCGCATGTTGCCCTCTTCCTTTCCCCATCAGCTGAGGCACCAGGAACATACAGCCTTCCCGAACCGCCTACCACATACTCCCCCTTTAAACACCTCATTTTTCCCCCAAAGTTCAGAAACTCAGGCTGAGTTTGTCTGTTCCAGGCGTCAAACTGTCTGAGTTCTGTAACAAACCTGCTGCTTGAAGTTGGTAGAGACATTAAGAACCATTTCAAAGACATTAACACCCATACCCTCACCCATGGAATTGCTTGTAAATACACGATCAAACATCAGAGCCCACCGCCAAACAAGGGGAACATTTGCAAGAGTGAAACAGGTAAAGCTAAAAGCGAGCTGCAGGCTGAGAGAGCAGGCAAGGCGCGCTTTAAGTCATCTTTATAAAGAGCAGCTGGAGCACAGAAGCTCAAATTACTAAAGTATTGCCAGTCATCTTTAATAAAAAGGAGTGCCGCATCAGGCTGCCTTGGCACAAGCATGAAACTCCGCATTCTACTCGTGTTCCTGTAAAAGAAGCACTTCCAGCGGGAGGCAAAGCTTTTCCCTAGGAGTCTGCACTGGCGAGACAAAATAACCCGGAGCAGCCAGCTGAACGCCCCACCCGTTCCTTCTCATTTAGCCTCTACAACTGGCAGCACCAGTCCTGCTCCAAACAGGAACAGAAACCACCGAGAACACAGACAAGCCTTTCCACAAAAATCCCTTCTGCTAGAGAGCTTTTAACCCTAGACTGTCAAGGATATCCTTAGTATACTGCAGTCATCCTGGATACAGGGTAGGGGGGACCTTGCAGCACTGCAACCCCTTGTAGGAAGGGGCTCGTGGCTCACTCTCCCCTCGCTCAACCCTAAAATAAGATACTCCTTTGAGAAGAGCTCTGCAGGTCTCCAGAGCCCAAATCACCCCCAACAGCCTGGAGAGGATGGTGGAAAGAGTTTGCAAACTGGAGAATCCACGGAATTGCTTCCGTCTTGTAGTCAACACCAAAGCCCAGGGAAACACCACGCCTGAGGCTGCGTCCCCAGAGCCGGTGCAGCTCTATCATCCCCAGCCACGACGAGCAACGCAGCACACTCCAGAGCCCAGGCAGGATTCGCTTTCCCTAACTCACCTGGAAGGATTTGGCAAATTCAACACACCGCCTCTCCAGGCTTCCCTAGAAGCCCTCCACACTGCAGCTACAAACTACCGATCCCCTCTGCTTCCAGAGGCACCAGTCCAGCAGCACTGGTGGGTCCTCCTGGCATGTGAGACACCCTGGGGTGTAACCAGTGACCCAACAGCCATTCTCAGCCATTCCATCCTGCTATACCTCACAATCCCAATCCAGAGGCACAGACACAGTTTTATCAGGGGATGAACAAATCAATGGAGAAGCTAATCCAGCTGACAAGTGCTTTAAAGCCACCAGGATTCAAGCTCCACTTCCTAACACCTGGTAAGACATCCAGTCTCTTAGAGAGCTGGAAGTTTCTAGGGAAGCCTCTGGATCAGAACCAAAGGAGAAGGGCAATTCAGTTCACTGCAGCAGGCCCGCAGTGCCACAGAGCAAACGATTCTGAGACTGTAGGTTAAGTCATTGGAGGTCAGAAACACAGGCCCAAGCAGCATCATACACAGACACACAGCAAGATGAAGCTCAGGCAGGAGGGCAGTCCTCCACATGCTGACTCAACTAAGAACTTAAGTCCAAGCAGGAAAATTCATCCCCACAACACTGAGGTTTCAAGGAGGGTACGGAAAGGCTCCAGACCCCTCTGGCATCCCAAACAAACACATGGAATCGAGAAAAGGAACACCAAGAAACAAGAAGGAGCTCCCCTCCCGCAGAGGAACAGAGCACCAGCAAGCCTTACCACCGTGGCAGAGAGCTCTTGTTTGCCGGCTGTGCATCAGGAAGCTGGCAGGTCCCTGAGCTCCCATCCCACCAGCCCCAAACAGACCCCACAGCCTGCAGAGCTGACCTGCAGGAAGGCCCACTCCAGGCACAATCGGCAGCACAACACACCTGTGCAGTGAAACACCACAAAGTTGTCCGAGGCAAGTGGAAATCAGAAACCTCCACAGCCCCAGGCGCACACACACACACCTGCAGGAAACCTAGAGATAATGAAATCCCAGGGCTGGGTAGAACCTGCAGCATCACAACAGCACTGGCACAGGATTAGGATAGCCTAATCCTTAGGGAAGTCATTAAACACAGTTTGGCTGCCAGTATGGCCAAGATGTGCATTAGCTCCTGGGGATGCTGTGGAGCAGGCAAGGCTCATCCACCTCAGCTACAATCCAGTCTTTGCTTTTTACATCTTCCACAGAAATCTCACCCAGGCAGCACCATGCTGATGCCCAGAGGGGTTCTTGGAGCTGCAGCTACAGCCAAAAGGGCCTTCAACCCCAAGAGAAAATTTAAAATGCCATTAAAATGGTGCCCATATCAACATAATCAAGCCAAGATGGCTTCATACTTCAGTGAAAGGCAGCTCAGAAAATCCTTTTTTGTTGGTACATTTTGCTTCCCAAATTGAAGTCAGCTACACCCATGCAAAATACGACACTGGTGTAACTGTTTCCACCAAGCAACACACTCCCACCCCCCCCAGCTCATCCCAAAAAGGGTTAGGGAAGGCTGCACCAGCTCTCCCACCATCAGCAAGGCTAAGGTTAAGCAGCTGTCCTGGGGTTTACTGAGTAGAGACATATTGAACACACCTGGTTGGAATTAAGACTGGTCTTAATTCACAAGGGAGCACTGACTTCAGAACAATACCAGTTTTGCCAAAATCCCTGCTTTTAAAGGCATTTCACCATCAAGGCAGCTATTTTTTAGTTGTTTATTTTTTTTAAACAAAACATTTTGAAGCCATCAGTCACAAGCAGCTTTGTACACGAGCAATACCCACAGCTGCCTGTTGCAGCAGATTGTCAAAGCTGAATAAGGTTTTAATTGGTTCAGGGAAACTGTTCTAGTTGAGACAAACTGCAGCAAAGGAACAGGGTCCTGGAGCTCTTCCCTGAGCCCAGCTCCCACCCTGTGCACAGCTGTACCTGAAGCCCCTCACCAGCACACCTTGTTAGCCCAAGACACAGGCTCAGTAATGAGCATTAATTGGTTTCAGCTGGGGAATAGCGAAGGGTAAAAAAAAAAACAACTTGTTTTTCAGCAGATTTGTCTCACTCAGAAGAGTCACCTTTGTCCATACTCAGTTCCGAACTGAGTCTCCTGTGTTGCCCCCCGCCCCAGCCAGACACTACATGGAACTTTCAGCATATGGTTTAAGAATAAAACAGCACCTTTGGTCACCTTATACACTAAAAAAAAAAGGCAGTTTAGAAGAGAGCAAAAATACCACTTGCATGAGTCCAAGTGCCCATTCTAGCCAAAACATCTCCCACCATGCAAACCTGAGCTCAGCACCTCCAGCCCAGCTCCATCCCACTAAGACCCCAGGAAGAGCAGAATAATGGGTTGCTAGGCTAGGAGCCGGTTTCCTCCGGCGTCTCCCTGAAGGCAGCACGGGTCAGTCGATGTGCTCCCTGAGCCTGAGCTCCGTCAGAGCCCCCTGTTCCCCGAGGGTACCTCAGCAGCACGACCCGCCCCGAGGCCGGTCCATAGGGAACGGGAATCCCGTATCAGCGCTCCGGCAGGAGGCGAGGGAATTCCACCCACCCACCGCCGTCCTGAGGGCTCGGGGCTCCCATCCCCTCTTCACACAGGTCCAACAGGCGGGAACGCCACCCCAGCACCACCGCGTGGAACCACGTGGCGGGGCGGCCTCGCGAGGCGGCACGTGCTCGCACTCACCGGCGGGAAGGCCATGGGCAGCACTGCGGGCGGGCGGTACCGGAACGCAGCACAGACGAGCCAAGAGAGTAGCGAGGACACCGGGAACGGCGGGACCCCGTGCCCGGCCCGCGGCTTTTATGGGCCGGGCCGGGCCGGGCCGA
>VZSE01000041.1:4801-33236 GCA_013398275.1 Promerops cafer
CAGAGACCCCCCCCCCGCCATCCCCTCCCCGCCCGCCGTGCCCGCGCTCACACTCCTTGAGGCGGCCGTCGATCTCCTTGTGCTCCAGCAGCTTCTTGCGGTAGTCCTGCAGCGCCTTGTCTCTGGGGTCCGCCATGATGAGCAGCCGCCGCTCATAGGGAATGCCGGGAAGGGCCATGGCGGCGGGGGGCGCTCCGCCCGGCCCTCAGCGCCGCGCAGCGCCCCCTGCCGCCGCGGAGGGCTGCGGCTGTCGCGACACGCGGCTGCTGTCGTGAGGGGCCGCGAGTGTCACAAACACCGACTGCGATGGGCACGGGCTGTGTCAGCGCTCAGAGGCCGCAGCGTGGGGTAAAGGGCGGCCGCGGAGTGTGGGTAGAGGCGGAGGGGCGGGGGGGGGTGAGGGGAGACCTCATGGAGGCCGAGGAATCATGGAATGGTTTGGGTTGGAAGGGACCTGAAGTTCATTCCACCCTCTGCCATGGCAGGGACACCTTCCACCATCCCAGGCTCCTCCAAGCCCTGCCCGACCCGCCCTTGGGCACTTGCAGGATCCAGGGGCAGCCACAGCTCACAGGGCCTGCCCACCCTCCCAGGGCAGAATTCCTTCCCAATATCCCATCTAACGCTGCCCTCTGGCAGCGGGAAGCCAAGAAAAATGTTGGGGTTTCACTCCCGTCCCATGGCGCATCCCTGTGGCTCTGCACAGGACCTAAGTCAGAGACCAGGTGGTGCCCCAAATGCTGCTTCACCCCCGGAGCCCATCCCAGAACGTGTGCCAGGGAAGGCTGGTGGCATGGGACGCGCTTTTGGCTGCCGTCACTGCCAGGGAGGGATCAGACACCTTTTCCTCATGCTCTGCCTCAGAGTGGATGTACTCTGGGTGAAACCTGGTTTGGTGTCCTAGAATCCCACTGATTTGGGCTGGAAGGGACTTCAGATCTCATCTCATTCCAACCCCTGCCATGGGCAGTGTCCATTTTCCCAGGTTGCTCCAAGCCCTGTCCAGCTTGGCCTTGAAAACTTCCAGGATGGGGTAGCCCACAAAATAAGCATTTGTAATTTAAATCTGCTTAATGATTTTGAGAAGCAAAGAATTAAAGTCTTGGTGATCAGATTATTGGCAGAAAAACACACTGGATAGTTCCGAACCACAACTCAGAGGGTGAATAAAGGGATTTTTTTTTTCTCTAATTTTATCTCTCCAGTCATTGTGAAGGCAAAAAATGAACCATAATACAAATGGACCAAATGTTTGGCTGTCACTGTCAGGTAATTAATATGTGTGAATATTCATTAAAATTTGCTTTGGTCTGGAATATTAGCATTGCTTTTCATGCACTGGGTCCTTAGTGGGGTGAAGTGTTTTTTTCTTCTGTAATGTGCAGATCACTGGTTTATATCGGTACCTGCTCCTCTCTCCCTTTGTAGGTGGTAGCGCTGTAACTTCCTCGTGGAGACAAAACAACCCACGGCACGCTCGGGACCTTGCGTGTGTTTTATTACTTTTAATAATAAAAAATTTGATCTGATCTTGATCCGTCAGCCGAGCGGAGGCTGGGGCGCTGCACACGGAGCCCTCCCGTTCGGAGCGGGGCCGGGAGCACTGCCAGCCCCGTGTCCCTCCGGTGCCGCCGTGTGACTCACACCGCCGGGAAGCGTCGCGGTGTGCCCGGTTCCTGCCCGNGGGACACCGCGGGCGGCCGGTGGCCGGGCGCTGCTGGCGCTGCTGGCGCTGCCGGCCGCGCTGCCCCGCGGAGCCGAGCGACGCTGCTTCTGCCAGGTGGGCACTGCCCGGGCGCGGGGTGGCAGCGCGATGGCGGCTGGGCTGAGAGGGGTTTGGATGGGTTCCGTGGCCAGGTGTGGAGTGCCCAGCACGGGAAGGGCGTGGAGCTGCTGGGGAGAGTGCGGAGGAGAGCACGGAGATGCTCCGAGGGCTGCAGGAGCTTTCCTGTTGGAAAGGCTGAGAGAGCTGGGGGTGTTCACCTGGAGGAGAGAAGGCTCCGGGGAGACCTCAGAGCCTCTTCCAGGGCCTAAAGGCGCTCCAAGAGAGCTGGAGAGGGACCTGGGACAAGGGATGGAGGGACAGGATACAGGGAATGGTTTCCCACTTCCAGAGGGCAGGGATGGATGGGAGATTGGGAAGGAATTCTGCCCTGTGAGGGTGGGGACGCCCTGGCACAGGGTGCCCAGAGAAGCTGTGGCTTCCCCTGGATCCCTGGAAGTGTCCAAGGCCAGGTTGGACAGGGCTTGGAGCCCTGGGACAGGGCTTGGAGCCTGGGATGGTGGAAGGTGTCCCTGCCATGGCAGAGGGTGGGACTGGATAAGCTTTAAAGTCCCTTCTAACCCAAACCATTCCAGGATTCGGTGATTCTCTTCCATGCCATCTTAACTGTATTCTCTCCCTGCTCCCATCAGAAGAGGGGAGCGCTCCAACTTGTTGAGCATTTCTTCCCCAGCTACCCTGGTGCCTCTCCTGGGATGTTTCAGGGATATCACTGCTATCCCTGGGAGCTGCTTCATCCCCTCTCCTGCCTTGGTGTTCTCCCAGCTCTGCTGTCCAGGAGAGAGCGTGGCTGCAGCAGGCTCCTGCCACCCTGCCCTGCCATGCTCAGGTGTGAGCTGGGCTGCTCTGCTCCCTAAAACTCTGCCAGGGTTAATTCCTCTTGTTGTGTGCCAGGTGTGTCACTGTGCACTCAGTGCAGCTTCTGTTGAGGTACAGTAATGAGAGAACTGGGTACAGTCTACCAAGCATCTGGATTTAAGGAAGAGATCACTCTGCAGTTCCTTCTGCCCCTGGATCCCTGGAAGTGTCCAAGGCCAGGTTGGACAGGGCTTGGAGCACCTTGGGAACTATCCAAGGTGTCCCTGCAATGGCAGGGGCTGACATAAGATGATTTTTGAGGTCCCTTGCAACCTGAATAATTCAATAAGCACATTTTCAAGATCTAGGAGTGAAGCTGTCACAATGTCTTTAGTCCTGTATTTTGTCAACTTTAAAAACAGGAAGCTTTTATAAAGGCTACCCTTGCTGTATTAAATGTCTAGTCCTTAAATGTGGATCAGGAATTGAGAGTGGAGAAAGAAAACAAATGGAATTACACTCTGGCTTTGGCTTTGCCTTCTGGGGTGGCTCTTGACACTTTCAGCTTCCTGTGGAAATGGTAAATAAAAGCTCTGCTGATAAAGAATAAAAAAACATGCGTGTAGATTCTGGATCTCTGCAGGGTTTTCCCTTGCAGCTTCCTGTAAGCAGAGAAGTTTGTCTCCTAAGGATTGAATGTTGGGTCAGGAGTGTGGAATGGGATAAGGAGCCATAACCACGAACTGAACTGGCATTCTGCAATGGCAGTGACTGGCAGGCTCTTTTCCCTGGGCTGGAGGAGCTGGTGTGGTGCTTTGTGCACTGCTGGGTTGTTGCAACACACTTTTCATTCTTTGGAGCAGCCTGGTTTTCCCTACAAATGTTTAGGTCAGGATTTTTTATTACCTTTAGGAAAAGGTGTCACATTTCTCAGCCTTTCTAACCACCAAACCTTCTAAATCACACCTGAGGGCTGCCTCCTCTTTTGGTTAAAAATAATCTGCTGATCCTCTTGTGCAGAACTGGTCTGGTGGTTTTTATTTGCCACCAAAGAAAATATAGGGCCAGCCTTAAATGACCTGGTTTGCCCTCCTTTGTTTAGCTCCTTGAAGGCCTGGTACAGCTCTTGGTTGCCTCGTGTGAACCATCTCCTGCTGTCTCATGGGCTTCCCAGATGGAGAAGCCTCCATGTGTGGCTGGAAGAGCTCTGACTTGTCTGTCAGCCCGTGCTGGGACAGTTGACAAGGGCCACTTTGGGGAATGCTGCTCCAGCAATATTCCAAGTGCTGACTTCAGCAGGCCGTGATTCTGGAATGGGTGTTGCACTCCTGTCTGTCTGCACCCAGGGCAATGCCTCACCTGCTTTTTGTCACTGTTATTTTATCTCCCTTCCTTAGAGACCAAGCAATATTTTTATTAGAAACATCCATCTGTTGCTACGAACACTTGTGTTTCAAATACTCTTTTCTGCTTTCCAAGCTCTAATTAACATTCCAATATCGAAATCCCCTCAAACATTACAGGCAGCTCATCCCCCCCTCGAGATATTCCTGTTTGCATCACAGCTTTAGTCAGCCGTGGATGTATTCTGTATATTCCTGGTAATTATTGTTCATTTGCTGTTTACAGGCTGATGCAGCTGCATTAAGGATGTGCTGCAGGTGGTTGGCAGACGGGGATTTTGCCGAGGTTTCCGGTCTGGCACAGGGCTGGTTCCCTTTGGGAATGTTTCTGTGGGCAGGACGCTGGCATTAGGGGTGAGTCTGGGCATGGAGACTTTGCTCCTTGGTACCTGGGCAGGCTTTTGAGCTGTCCTGGCGTTCCTGTAGAATTGGTGTTCCCTCAGCAGCCTGCGGGGCAGGAATTCATTCCTAGCACAGTTCCCAGTTTCTCTGGGGTAGCTTCAGGAGGAGTTTGCAGGTGGAGAGAAGCAGATCTTTGGAGGTACATTCTGCCCCTCTGCTCTGCTCTGCTCTGGTGAGATCCCCCCTGTGTCCTACTCTGTGGTCCTTCCAGAGCAGGAGGGACATGGAGCTGTTGGAGTGAGTCCAGAGGAGGCCAAGATGATCAGAGCAGCTCTGCTGTGAGGAAAGGCTTGGGAGAGTTGGGATTGTTCAGCCTGGAAAAGACAAGACTTCAGGGTGGCCTAATTGTGACCTTCCTGTACCTGAAGGGAGATGACAGGAAAGATGGAGAGAGATGATTTACAAGGGATGGAGGGACAGGACACAGGGAATGGCTTCCCACTGCCAGAGGGCAGGGAAGGATGGGATATTGGGAAGGAATTCCTGGCTGGGAGGGTGGTGAGGGTGCCCAGAGCAGCTGTGGCTGCCCCTGGATCCCTGAAAGTGTTCCAGACCAGGTTGGATGAGGCTTGGAGCAGCCTGGGATGATGGAAGGTGTCCCTGCCCATGGCAGGGGGTGGAACTAAATGGTCTTTAAGCTCCCTTCTAACCCAAACCATTCTGGGATGCTGTGACAGCCCTTCAGGCCCTGTGGTTTGACCCTATCCTGAGGCTCCCATGTGAGATTTGATTCACTTCTGTGTGAGTTCTGGAAAACCTAGTCCTTGTTTTCTGGGCAAAAGATGGGGATAAACACCTGGAATGGTGATGAAGATAATGCTTCCAGGGCAGGTGCAGGAATGACTGTCCTCAGCTGGCTGCCAGCAACTTGCTCCAAATGCATTGGCAAGGATGAAAGGGAAATAATTTCATAGAATCATAGAATATCCTGAGTTGGAAGGGACCCACAAGGATCATTGAAGTCCAACTCCTTTGTGCCAGGAAACTTCTGCTGAGGGAGCAGGGAAGGCATCTGCTCACCCTCAGCCTGGGACTGCTGTGGCTTGTCCAGAAGAGCAGGCAGTGCCAGGGAAGTTGGTACAGGCTAAACCCAGGCCCTCAGCCTCTGTGGCATTCCCTTCCCCGTGCCCTGTTGTGGCTGTAGGGGGAGATGCAGGAAAAAGTTTTCCTTCTTTCCTGCCTGGCTGTGGTGTGGGACATAGCGAGAAGAAATCCCAAAATCCACTGCTCAGGGGATATTCCTGTGAGACTGAGGAGCAGAAAGACGTGTGAAGAGCAGCCTGACATGGAGGGGAAGGAGGCTGAAGCAGAGGCCAAACCCAGGGATTGCACAGTCCCTGGAGTTGGTGTTCCCAGCACACGAGGTGGGTCCGTCGGATTTCGGGATTGCAGGCGCGTCCCCCCGGGAGCTTACTCAGCACGCGGAGCCGCTCCTGCCGCGTCCCCGGCGGCTCCGTTGCACCTCGTCCCAGTGGGAGAGCCCAGCCCTGCCCTCAGCCTCCTGCCAGGTTCTCACACCCAAGGCAGGTGGAGCAAAACCCCTCAGCTCGGTGATTCACGGTGCCAGCCAGCACGTGGCACATGTTCGGGACTGGTTCCATCTGTGGTTTAGCTCAAACAACTGCTCTCGTTGGCACAGAAACATCCATCTGAAGATGTAGGTAAATATTTTGTTTGTGGGGTGGGAGGAAGTGCCTTAAGGTACCACCCACTGCAGGGCACGTTTGACACGTGCCAGAGCTCATTGAGGGAAGTGAGGGCTGAAAAATGGACTCTGGGGTGGTCATGGAACTAGAAGGAACTTCTGAAATGAAGACAAGTCCTGCCAAAGGATCTGACACTGCCACTTCCCTCAGTCTTAAAGTGAGGCTTAAGGCTGTTTGCTGGGGGCATCACTGGGGCTTGCACCAGGGCTCTGAGGAGCCTCAGCTCTGGATGTTCTTGGTGCTGCCTCTCTTCTGTGCTCCTTTGGCTGTGAGCTTTGCTAGGCTGGGCACACACAGGCTGGGGAAATTGCCCATTTCTGCCCAGTCCGACTGAAATCCTTGGAGGAAGAAAGATTGAGCAGAGGTGGAGTTTTCTCAGCACCTTTCCCTTTGCCCCTTGCCCCCACAGGTGTGTTCAGGGTGACCCTGGGGCTGATCCCACCAATAAACTGGTATTTGGAGAGCTCCAAAGCACGACCCCCATCCAGTCCTAAGGATTTTGGGATCATCTGCAGTGCTTCACTGTGGGTTATATTCAGGATGAGGTTGGTTCTGGCTTGAATTGGTCACCAGACAAAACAAAACCAGACCTGGGCCAAGTGGTGCTTCCAGTGAGGGGTTGGTGGGAGCTCCAGTGTTCCCATTTACAGGGATGTCATCCCTTTGGAGTGATATCTTTGTCAGGAGTGGATACAGAGAGCAGCTGAAAATCTTTTCCAGCAGCCCAAATCTTTTTGTAGGCCACTTTTAGACCCAACCTTAAAGCTTCCTGCCTTGAAGGATGCCAAGATTCCAGGAAATAAAAATGTGGTTGGTTGGTGGCTTGCTGCGGTTGTTTCGATGGTTTTTTTTTTTAATGTATATATAATTTTGAAACAGCTTTAAATTGGGTAAGTGGATTAACAAATTGCTGCTGTTTATTTTTACAAGGGTGATTCAGGTTAGTGGAAATCTTAAATCACTGTTAATCTTCATTACTGTGCAAAATGCAGGATGGAATTCAGTACGTGTGAGGGTGACACACTGAGCTTCAGTGTAAACACTTAAAATATGAGTGAGCCTCCAAATCATGCTGCCTCAACAAAAGAGTTTTTCCTGTTGGGTAGGGAATTCTGGCTATTTTTTCCCCCACCTCCCCATTTCATGTGACTTTGTGCTCCATTTCTGCCATCCTCCTCTCAGCTCCATTTCCATGCTGCTAAATAGAATGGTTTTATTGAAGTTGTTGTGTAGCTCTTGCTGAATTATGAGGAGCAGTTGAGGGAGCTGGGGAAGGGGCTGGAGCCCCAGGAGAGGCTGAGGGAGCTGGGAAGGGGCTCAGCCTGGAGCAAAGGAGGCTCAGGGGGGCCCTTGTGGCTCTGCACAACTCCCTGCCAGGAGGGGACAGCCGGGGGGGGTCGGGCTCTGCTCCAGGGAACAGGGACAGGAGCAGAGGGAACGGCCTCAAGTTGTAACAGAGGAGGTTTAAATTGGATATTGGGGAAAATTCCTTCATGGCAAGGCTGTCCAGCCCTGGCACAGCTGCCCAGGGCAGTGGAGTCCCCATCCCTGGGGGGATTTAAAAGCTCTGTGGATGTGGCACCTGGGGACATGGTCAATGCTGGGGGAATGGTTGAACTCAGTGATCTTTTCCAACCTGAATGATTCCAGGATTCTGTGATTTCCCCAAGGACTCATTGGGGGCGTGGGGGAAGCAAAACTACTTCTGTGTTAAGCAACTTTGTAATCAGCCAGTAATGGATGTGTCAGGAAACCACAGCTGAATTTGTTACTACTTTCTTTGCTTTTTTTTTTTTCGTCAGGGCTTGCACAAAGCCTGTGGAGTTGTTCAGGATGATGCAAGAAGGATCCATCAGGTGTAGAACAGATGTTTTCGTGCCAAATGGCTCTCTGAGGAGAGCAGAGGGACTGCTGCAGTTAATCACAGGATCATGGAATGCTCTGGGTTGGAAGGGACCTTAAAGCCCATCCCATTGCAACCCCTGTGTCCATGGCAGGGACACCTTCCACTGTCCCAGGGTGCTCCTGGCCTTGGACACTTGCAGGGATCCAGGGGCAGCCACAGCTTCTCTGGGCCCCCTGTGCCAGGGCCTCCCCACCCTCACATCAGGAATTCCTCCCCAGTATCCCATCCATCCCTGCCCTCTGGCACTGGGAAGCCATTCCCTGTGTCCTGTCTCTCCATCCTTTGTAAATCCTCTCTCTCCACCTTTCCTGCCAGCTCCTTCAGGTGCTGGGAGGCTGCAGTTAGGTCAGCCTGGACCAGGCTGAACAATCCCAACCCTCCCAGCCTTTCCTCACAGCAGAGCTGCTCCATCCCTCTCATCAGCTTGCTGTGCTTCTGCTCAAACCAAAACCAGCTGCAGCACTGCTGATTCACAACAGGGACTTTCTCTGAGGGCTGTCTGTGGTGTCATTGTTGCCTGACTGGTCCCAAATGCAAACTCCAGCTCTCAGCTGTGTTATCCTACAGGAATGGCTTCCTGAGGCTCCTCCAGGAGGGAACCTGAGCTGGCAGCCCGTGGCTCACAGCTGCCATTTCCATTCTGCTTGAATTTAACTTGACTCGCTGGGAAAGGAAAGAAAATGATGAATTATTTTATTGTCTGGGTGTTAGAAAGTTCTGGCTGAGTTGTTTATATTTGATTTATTATTTTTGATGTTTCCTATTTTGACTTTATTGGTTTTTTCTCCCCCAGGTTACTGGTTATTTAGATGACTGCACCTGTGATGTAGAAACCATCGATGCCTTCAACAACTACAAACTTTTTCCTAGACTGAATGAACTCCTGGAAAGTGACTATTTTAGATACTACAAGGTCATTTTCTTTTACAAGAATTGTATTTATTTGTGTGCTGCTGTGGTTTTTTAATCTCCCATGAACTTATTGCTGTTCTTTTTAAAATCAGACACCTCCATTTTAACCCTGATCTTTTAAGTGTGCAGTCAAGTTGGACCCTTCTGTTATGAGGAAAATCTTGATAAGATGCAATGTCCTTTTAAGAGGATTTCAAAGATATTTTCTCATCCATTTTTCCCTCCTGAGCAACACATTAATGAGAGGACTTCCTTTGGTGAGCTGTGATTTAGAGATGCTGATGACCAGTGATCCATAATTAGAGGATTCAGGGTGACTCCCCACTGACATGGAAAACCTGCATTAGTTTCAGACACTCAGGTTCATTGATGGCTGTTGCTGCCAGACATTCCAGGGATTAGATTCCATGAGGTGGATTCTGCTCCCATTCAGTCAGATTCCCTTTATGCCCCTCTCTTCCAAACCCACCAAACCTAGTTAAATGTAAATTGTTTTGGAGGAATGATACTTGATACCAACTCACGGAAGAGAAAAACTGGGATTTGTTAAAGAAGCTCATGTCCTTTCTCTTTCCAGGGTTGGGATTTGTAACAAATATTGAGATTGGTCTGAATGAAGTGTAGAATCCTGGAATTCCAGAATTATTTCATCCAGTGCCACCTCTGCCATGGCAGGGACACCTTCCACCATCCCAGGGTGCTCCAAGCCTCATCCAACCTGGCCTTGGGCACTTCCAGGGATCCAGGGGCAGCCACAGCTGCTCTGGGCACCCTGTGCCAGGGCCTGCCCACCCTCCCAGCCAGGAATTCCCAGTTCCCAATCTCCCATCTATCCCTGCCCTCTGGCAGTGGAAGCCATTCCCTGTGTCCTGTCCCTCCATCCCTTGTCCCTAGTCCCTCTCCAGCTCTCCTGGAGCCCATTTAGGCCCTGGAAGAGGCTCTGAGCTCTCCCTGGAGCCTTCTCCTCTCCAGATGAGCACCCCCAGCTCTCCCAGCCTGGCTCCAGAGCAGAGGGAGCTCTGGCCCTCAGAACATTGTGGAATTATGGAAATGTCTGTGTGGGAAAGCACCAGCAGAAAGATCCAAGCAAGGATTCAAAGGATGACCTGTACTGATAACAAGGCCATGAGTGATTTTATCAGTCTGGCTCACCAAGGAGTTGCTGGTGTGGGAACAAACAAGTGCAGAATGTGGATTTCTGTTGGAAAACTGGGGAGTGGAAGGTTGGCTTGGCTGCATGGGGGAGATGTGTTAGTGAATAGGATGATGTGTTATTTGCAGGTAAACCTACAGAAACCTTGTCCCTTTTGGGAGGACAGCAGTCACTGTGGAATGAGAGACTGTGCTGTACAGCCCTGCCCCTCTGTAAGTACCAAATCCATTCTTTTACTCTTTTTTTTTTTTAAATTTAACTTTTGCAGACCAAGAGGAAACAGCAGACAAGTGATTTAATCTTGTTATTTTAGTTATAGCAAAACTGGGGTTCTGATGGATCTTTCATGGGTGCAGCAACACTGGTGGCCATAAAAAAAGGCAAAACACTAAATTCTGAAAGTTTCAAGGCAGGCTGGGATTTTAATAGGTCACCCTCTGCAAACAGCCAAAAACTTCTCCTGGTCATTTTTTTTTTCCATTAGTGAGTAGTTTTTAGGGCAAATCCATTATTGTTTTTGTGTTAATTGACAGAATTTGACCCTGTTGCCCATGAGCTGCACTGTGATTTAGTTTTGGCTGATGAATTTGGCTAAGAGCTTTCCAGCCCTCTTCTTGTAGGAGAAATGGCTCTTTCAGCATCCTATTTCCAAGGGCACTCTTGTCCCTGTGTCCTGGACAAAAGGGTTTTGTTCCCTCAGCTGTAATTAAACATCCTGACTGCAGATGTCTGCCCAAGAAGAAGGGGGTGAGAAGGTGAGGGAATCACAACTTGGTGGCTGATGGTCCCTCTGGGGACATTTCATGTTTTGGTGTTGACAGCCAGCACAGACTGTCTTACTCCCTCACTCTTGGCTTCTAAAATGGAATGATGATTTTTTTTTTTTCACTTCAAAATAACCCTAAATGTTGTTTAAATAGTTTTTCTTCCTTAAAAAAAAAAATCTATTTTTGGTAGTGAATATGAGTAATGTGATGGAGTTATTTCACAATTACCTAAGTTTTAGCTGAAAGTTGTTCTTATTTTAAGAACTGACTGTCCCTGCTGTTCTTAATTATTTTGATTTGGGGCCATTTCATCCTGAAATCAATAAAAAGATCTCCTATTGCTTAATTTTTCTCTTTGCCATCACGATATTTGCTCCTGTAGAAGTGGTTCTATTGCCTTCCTACTCCTGGAAGTTGAGGAGAATTTTGGGTCTGGTTGTGTGGGGCTGGCAGGGCTGACATTCCATGCTGGAATGGTCAGAGGGAGGTTTGGAATGTCAGGTATCAGGGGCTGGTAGATGCAACATCTGAGGAGGCTCCTGAGCTCCTGCCAGGGAGGTGATGCCAGACCTGGACTGACCAGAGGCAGCTCCAGCTCCTCTGGAGTTTGTATTGGCTTCCCCAAATTCCTGCTTGGATAAGCCAAGCAGAACCTGATGTAGCAGCTGTGGAAGGCTGCAGACCTTTGGAGAAGAGGTCAAAAAAAAAAAAAAAAAAAAAAAAAAAAAAAATCAAAATAAACCACTAGGAATGTTGCTTCTCCTCGTTCTGGGGAGGAGTGAGGGGTTGGAGGTGTTGCAAGCTGGGCTGAGTGTTTTGGTCACCTTCTCACCTCTGGCAGCTGTGGTGACATCCCAAACCCTTCCCAAAGATAGGGCTGAGAGGTCTCACCAGCCCCACATGTGGCACATGCTTGGATTTGTCTTTCAGGATGAAGTCCCTGATGGAATCAGATCTGGAAGTTACAAGGTGGGTGTGTCTGAGCACAGAAGGATGAGCTTTATTTTGTGCTCCAGTTCTGTGCCATGGAACTGACAAGGTTGGAAAAGACCTCTGAGATCATCGAGTCCAACTGTCACCCCACCACCCCCATGTTCATCACTGACCCATGTCCTCAAGCACCACATCCACGTGGTTTTTGATCACTTCCAGGGATGGCAACTCCACCACTGCCCTGGGCAGCTCCTTCTAATGCCTGGCAACCCTTTGCATGCAGAATTTTCCCCTAATATCCAACCTAAACCTGCCCTGGCCCAGCCTGAGGCCGTTCCCTCTGCTCCTGTCCCTGTTCCCTGGAGCAGAGCCCGACCCCCCCGGCTGTCCCCTCCTGGCAGGGAGTTGTGCAGAGCCACAAGGGCCCCCCTGAGCCTCCTTTTCTCCAGGCTGAGCCCCTTCCCAGCTCCCTCAGCCTCTCCTGGTGCTCCATCCCCTTCCCCAGCTCCATTCTCTGGACACTCTCCAGCCCCTCAAAGTCTTTTTTGTCATGAGGGCCCCAAAACTTCCCCCAGGATTTGAGCATGGGTCAATATTTATCAGGATGCTCTTTAGGCCTGAATATTTTACTCTCTTAAGTGCTTGGCATGCCACAGAGCCTCTGAGGTGGCTGTCCTGGAGCCAGGTATTGCTGACATCTCTCCAAGAGCAGGTGTCACCAGGCACAGAAAGGCCCTGGGGCAGTGCCAGAGGCTGCCCCGAGTCCCTGCAAGACTCATCTTGGCTATCTGCAGCCATCCTGTGCAAACACAGGGTGGGGTGAACCACGAAGGGGTTTCTGGATAGTGCATTGAAGGCTAAATGAAAACAGCAAAAAAATTTCCTTTTTAATCCTCATCCCTCCCCACCCCTTTGCTTTCCAACGCAGTATTCAGAAGAAGCCAATAACCTCGCTGAAGAATGTGAAGAAGCCAAGAGACTCGGAGCTGTTGATGACTCTTTGAGGTTTGACTTTTTTTGCCATAATCCTCCCTTGTCTTGAAGGAAAGCTGGGATCAGAGCTCTCTCTGAGAGCTTTTCCCCACGTTTTTTGCAGCAAGGAAGCACGGCAGGCAGTGCTGCAGTGGGCACAGCACGACGACTCCTCGGACAGCTTCTGTGAGGCTGATGGTATGGGGGCCTGGGAGAGCTGGCAAGGCTTGCAGTGGGATTTAAGCACTTCTGCAGAACTTTAAACCATGGAATGGGTTGGGTTGGAAGGGACCTTAAAGCCCATCTTATTCCACCCCCTGCCATGGGACACCTTCCACTGTCCCAGGGTGCTCCAAGCCTTGTCCAGCCTGGCCTTGGGCACTGCCAGGGATCCAGGGGCAGCCACAGCTGCTCTGGGCACCCTGTGCCAGGGCCTGCCCACCCTCCCAGGGCAGAATCTCTTCCCAATATCCCATCTAACCCTGCCCTCTGGCACTGGGAAGCCATTCCCCTTGTCCTATCTCTACAGTTCCTGAGCAAGAGCTCCTCTCCCACTTCACGTAGCCTCTTCAGATCCTGGAATGTTGCTATGAAGGCTCCACACAACCTCCTCTTCTCCAGGCTGAACAGCCCCAATTCCAGGCCAAAGTTAATATTTCAGCAGAATAGAATTTCTGCTCCTTTCCACCCCCCTGACCTCAGGATTTTGAAAATAACACACAAATATTTCTGCTAAAGCTTCCTTGCTGCTCAGGGCCGTGCTGTGTTTAGCAAGGTGAGGAAGAGGTGGCTGGATCAGCCTTGGAAAATGTCATTTTCCCTCAGAAAGTCGTTGTCACTGACCCAGCACTCTGCTCCACAGACATCCATTCTCCTGATGCTGAGTACGTGGATTTACTGCTGAACCCAGAACGTTACACTGGCTACAAGGGGCCGGATGCCTGGAAAATTTGGAACAGTATTTATGAAGAAAACTGCTTCAAGTAGGTGCTTGGTGGGCCAAGTTCCACGAGCCTGAGGGTGCTGATTTGTGCAGAGGGGCAGAAATGAATCCTCATCCTCCTGTCTTTGCTCCAGTGCCTGTGCAGGGTGGGATACCCCAGGGACAAGTCATGTGGCTGTCCCAAAAGAAGACACTTGAGTTTTGCTGCCTGTTTTTTCTAAAAAAACCCCACAGAAACCCCCATTTGGCTCTGTCCTTTCCCTTCCTGAGCAAAGCTAAAGCATGGAAGGGGTTTGTAGATCCCCTCAGGCTGTTTGACTGCAGAAGTAGCTACTTCTGCTCTGCTCTGTTTGTGCACACAAGAGACAGTAACTTATTTACATCTCTTATTTCAATGATTTTTTTTTCCCCCTCCTAGGCCTCAGAATGTAAAAAGACCTTTGGCATCTGGCAGAGGTGAGTCATTTATTTATCTCACTAAGTGGGTTAGTAGTGAACTGATCCCAGCTCCAGGAAGAGTAAATGTTCTCTGGGCTCCTTCTCCTGCTGGATGAGAAATATCTTGTAGCTCTTGACCAAGTGGAGAATTTTATGGCACCTGGGAGTGGGTTTTTCTAGCATCCATTGTGGAAAAAGAATGTCTGATCTTCCAGTCCTGGAAAAAATGTGAGTTTTGGAGGGACTGGGAGCAGGGCTGACCCCTGAGCTCTCCCTGGGTCCCTGGTGTCTGTCCTTGGCAGTGCCAAATAATCTGTGATGGATTGAAATGAGAACCTGGCTGGGATCCTCCATGGAAACCACCCAGGAGGAGCAGCTCTGCCCTAGAGCCAAGGCCAGGCAGTGTAAATGAAAGTAGAGAAGGGGTTTGCAAACAGGAGAACATCATCAACCTCCAGCAGTACCCTCTGCCACGATCTCCTCATTTTCCCCTAAATTATGGAGGTGTTTATCCCCCTCCTTTGACCCTGGTGTGAAGGAGTGGCTCTTCTGCTGAAGGAGATGTACAATGTCCCTGGAAATATCAGCTTTTGCTTCCTTTGCAAATATTGATCCCTCCTGCATTGGTTACTCAGCACCGTTGCTCATCCGGTGTCCTCACGGCTGCACTTGGAATTTTCTGTGTTCAGAACATTTCCAAACCTCCCTGGAGAGGATCCTTCTCTTGTCAGAGCAGATGAACAGAGCAGTGCTTGTGCTTTGGAGCTTAATTTTGGTCATATGTAATGTTTTTGTCCTCTTTTTCTCTCTCTCCCTGCACCACTTGTGCTTTTTTGCACCAGGAGATGACGGAGGTGAGTGGCACTGTTTGTTTTTACTGATAACAGAAACAAATGGGGTGTCTTTATCCTGCTGTCACAGGCTGTGCCATTAGATAATGCACCTGCTTAGCAAAATTATTCATCAGGCAAACCAGAAATTAGAGTTATGGCTTCATAGGAAATCCTGAGTGGGATCACAGGGATCAGAGTGCAGCTCCTGGCTCTGCCCAGACCCCCCAACAATCCCCCCTGGGCACCCCTGGCAGCTCTGTCCAAACTCTCCTGGAGCTCTGGCAGCCTTGGGGCTGTGCCCATCCCTGGGGAGCCTGGGCAGTGCCAGCACCCTCTGGGGGAAGAACCTTCCCTGATCTCCACCCTAAACCTCCCCTGGCACAGCTCCAGCCCTTCCCTGGGTGCTGTCCCTGCTCAGCAGAGTGAAGAGGAGATCCCTGGGAGCTCCCTATCCCAGCCCATCATGTGAAGGGCTTAAAAAGCCCACCAGCATTTTTTTAACAGCACAAGTCCAGTTTGAAGGCAGTCACTCAAGTGTGAGAAGCCTTTGGGAACAGGAGTTGTCCTGGGTTTTTTTCAGTGTTTATTACTGAGAAAGCTTTGAACAGACTCGTAATCCCAAAAGCCTCTGGAGCTGTAGGAGCTGGGTGCACAACTCCCCCAGGCCCTGGGAAGGGCTGTTCCCTGGAGTTCTCCATTCTCCACAAATCTTCTTGTCCCCAAACCATCCCCAAATCCTGATCTCCAGATCACTTCCATGCACAGAGCAGGGACAGCAAAACCCTGACTTGTGGGATTCTACACGCTTGGTTGCACTCTGTGGTTTTTTGGTTGGTTGCTTTGTTTGTTTTATAAAAATATCCCTCTCCCCACTCTGCCCAGAAGAGGAAAGCAATCCTTGATCCTTGTTTTTCCCAGCACTGGGCTGTCCTGCCCCACCAGCCCCTTGGGGAAAGCCCACGTGCTGTTTTGAGCTGCTGCCATGCCGTGTTAGAGAAGCATCAGTCACAAGGGTGGGCAGGACAACTCTTTTCATGCTCTTTTAATGCTCCTTTCCCAATTTCTGCAAACTGGAGTGGGCAGAGGGTCCTCTGGGGCCAGCCTGGGAGGAGAATTCAGGGCATCAGGCTTGGGCTGTACCCTCACTGATGTGTTTTCCTTTCTTTCCAGGGCACACGTTTTACAAGTGGCTCAAAGGTAATCCCTGGTCTGAACCTGGTTGCTCTTCCTGGCATGGACAGGAAATGGGGGTGGGTGGGATTATGGCCACTCTCAGGGGGATTAGATTCCTGCCTCACAGCCAGCAGGATTGAAAATCCAGTGGGTGCTTTCAGTGCCTTAAACTGCCCTTCTCTTTGCAGGGGTCTGTGTGGAGAAAAGAGCTTTCTACAGGCTCATCTCTGGTCTCCATGCCAGCATCAACATCCACCTCAGTGCCAGGTACCTCCTGCAAGGTAAATCCTGCTTCCTGCCCCAGCTTTCCTGCCTCCCTCCAAAGCTGACACTTCCATGGCTCTGCTAAATGCTGCTTGGAGCCTGTTCCAGCAGGATCCAGGCCTGTTTGTGCTCTTCCAGCACCCAGCTTGTGTAACAAGGTTGGGGATGCAGTTGCCACATGGCTCCAGCTCTGCCAGGGGCTGGGCCAGCCTCTGTACCAGGACTTCCAGAACACATTCCCTCTGTTCTTCCTCCAAGGTTATTTTGGAGTGGTTTTCTAGCTGTGGCTCGAGGCTGTCCCTTCCCAGCCTGGTTTTATGATGGTCAGTTCAGCAATAACCTCACTGGGACTGGGAAGTGCTTGGCTGGGCTTTCCCAAGGCCACTGATCCATTTCCAGCAGCCATTTCCATGTCCATGTCCATGTCCATGTCCATGTCCATTTCCATTTCCACTTCCATGTCCATGTCCATTTCCACTTCCATTTCCATTTCCACTTCCACTTCCATTTCCATTTCCATTTCCATTTCCATTTCCATTTCCATTTCCATTTCAATGTCCATTTCCACTTCCATTTACATTTCAATTTCCACTTCCATTTACATTTCAATTTCCACTTCCATTTCCACTTCCATTGCCATTTCCACTTCCATTTCCACTTCCACTTCCACTTCCATTTGAATTTCCACTTCCATTTCCATTTCCATTTCAATTTCCATTTCCATTTCCACTTCCATTTCAATTTCCACTTCTATTTCCATTTCCATTTCCACTTCCATGTCCATTTCCACTTCCACTTCCATTTCCATGTCCATTTCCATTTCCATGTCCATTTCCATTTCCAGTTCCACTTCCACTTGCACTTCCATTTCCATGTCCATTTCCATTTCCACTTATACTTCCATTTCCATTTCCATGTCCATTTCCATTTCCACTTCCAGTTCCATTTCCACTTCCATTTCCATTTCTATTTCCATTTCCACTTCCATGTCCATTTCCATTTCCTTCCCGTGTTTTGGTCCATAAATACCTGGCTGAGGAATCCCAATTTCAATGCTGGGCTTGAAAATCAAGGTGATAGCTGTTGGAATTTGGACAAGTCATTTAGATTTAACTAAATAATTGTATTTAAGTGTCTACAGCCCACTTGGACCTCACATCAATGTGAGTCAGGCCAGGTTGGAGTTGGGATAATGTGGGAAACATCAGAGGCAAGACATGAGTTGGGGCTGCAGCATCAGTTGGTATGACTTTTATATCTTCCACTATGTATTTTATAGAATAATCTTAAATACATGGTAAAATGATCAACAGAAACATTCTCTGTGGGCTTGAAAATGGAAAATGGAGGCCAGTTTCCTCCGTTCTTGTTTTTCCATATCATCAGGAATTCTCCTAAGGTGTCCCTGTTCGTTAGGAAGTTTCAGGAATTTCCTGAAAAAAAGTCTGCAGGAGTTCTGTGTTTGCTGGGGTTTGAATTGAGTTGCAGTCATGCCTCCCTTGAACAATTTTCAGGCAAAATTTCTTCACTGGAAGGGTTGTCAAGCACTGGAAGGGGCTTCCCAGGGAAGTGGTGGAATCACCATCCCTGGAGGTTCAGGGAACGACTGGATGTGGCACTCAGAGTTTGGACTCAAAGGTTGATCTCAGAGGTCTTTTCCAGCCTTAATGGTTCTGTGGTTCTGGGTCAGTGACCTGGAAAAGCTGGGATCCCCCTGGCTGGAATTTCACCATTTCCCTGGAGGGAGGAGATGAACCAGAACCAAACCCCTCCAGCTCTTGCCTTTGGGGTTTGTTTCTGCCTCAGATACGTGGTCGGAGAAGAAATGGGGCCCCAACGTCACGGAGTTCCAGCAGAGGTTTGATGAAGTCCTCACCAGTGGGGAGGGGCCCAGAAGACTCAAGAACCTCTATTTTCTGTACCTGATTGAGCTGAGGGCCCTCTCCAAAGTGCTGCCCTTCTTCGAGCGCCCGGGTTTCCAGCTGTACACCGGGAACAAAAGCCAGGATGCAGAAATGAAACACCTGCTGCTGGAAATTCTCCATCTGGCCAAGTAATTGCTCTCAGCACCTGGGGACAGTGGCACTGGCATGATCTCTGAGTGTGCTTAACCTGGCATGGAAAGCTCCCAGGAAGGCAGGTTCTGGGTGATTCTGGAGTGATCTGTGCAGTAGAACCATAGAAACATGGAGTGGTTTGGGTTGGGAAAGACCTTTTTAAAGGTCATCTAGTCCAGCCCCTGTGCAATGAGCAGGGACATGGTACCAGTCGTGTAGTTTTGCTGGGAGCACATTAATATCTGTATGCAAATTGCAGAATTTGGGTAATTAGTCCCACAGTTTAATAGCCTCCGCTGCCTTTTGGATTTAGCAGAATTGAATTTAATAACTGCCTACATGTCAGCCCTAAAATTGGCTACCTGTGTGACTCATCTGTGGGATACCAGGCCTGGCTTCGTGTTTGCAACTAGAAAAACATCCTAAATATCTTGGTAGCAGAGGTTTGGGCTGTTGGATGGAGTTTGGAGTAAAAGGAATGGAAGATAGTGGAACCAGACAGAAATGGGTGTCTCCTAAAGTGAGCAATGTTTGATTTATCTTGTCACCCTCCTGTGCTTCTGTCTGTCAGCACTGAAATTGCTTAAAAACCATTGAGCAATTGCTGAAAATGTCTCCAAGATGAGATGCCAGATCAAATTGGAAGAGAAAATACAATCCCAGAGTGGTTTGGGTTGGAAGGGACCTTTAAATCATCTCATTCCATTCCTTGGGATTGGATGTCAGAGATGTCCAGTGGTTCCCACCTCTGTTTATGCCCCTCCCTGGCTGCAGCCATACAACCAAGCAGGGCAGAGATCAAACTCTCATCGTTCCCCTCCAGGTCTTTCCCACTGCATTTCGATGAGAACTCCTTCTTTGCAGGGAATAAAAAGGAAGCTGCTAAACTAAAGGTAATTTCTGCCAAGGACCCCACTGCTGGAGGCTTTTCCCTACCTCAGTCCCACTGAATTCCAGGATTAATTTGGATTAATACCTGGAAGGAGCCCTAATTAGTGCATAACCATGACCAACATGAATGTCTTTTTCCCCAGGAGGAATTTAGGCTGCACTTCAAGAATATTTCCAGGATCATGGACTGTGTTGGCTGCTTCAAGTGTCGGCTGTGGGGGAAGTTGCAGGTGAGATTTGTCAGCAGTATCTGGGAGCTCTGGTGCTGGGACTGGCCCCTGGAGACCAATCAGCTCCTGGATACAGCTCAGGGCTGCTGATTGTCACCTGATTCCACAGCTGACTGCAGCTTGCTCAGCCTGGGAAGCTGGGATGACCCAAGAGAGGGGAGGGCGTGCAGAGCCTGGGTTCAGTGAAGTCCTCTTGCCCTGCTGAGATGCTGCTGCCCAGGTGGAGGGAGGTTTGAAAGCTGCTGTTCAAGGGTCCTCTTTGATCCCTGCACAGACCCAGGGCTTGGGCACGGCGCTGAAGATCCTCTTCTCAGAGAACCTCATCGAGAAGATTCCCGAGAGCGGCCCTTCCTATGGATTCCAGCTGACCAGACAGGAAATTGTGGCCTTATTTAATGCCTTTGGAAGGTGAGTTTGAGACCTTCCCCTCTACTTTTGCCAAAGCTGCTGTGTTACATCCAGTTTGAGCTCTGATTTCAGTCACTTCTCAGCAGTTTTGGTGGGGGCTCTTGCTCTTGTCAGTCTGGTACCAGGTGTTGGTATGGAGTACAACAACTGGAATGAGTTAAAATGTTCTTTATATTCTACATTTCTGTGAGGAATTCAAGGAAGCATTTATGCTAAGATACAAAGAATTTCATCATTTTTAAGGGACTGTGTGACTCTGTCCTTGGAGTACCTTGTCCCTGCTTTCCTTAGGCCTCTCCACCAGTTCATTCCCAGATCCTGATGGCATTTAACAGGAATCCAGAGTCCAGCCTCTCTGGATGAGGAGTTTTTGTCAGAAAAGGAGGATAATGAGGCCTTTAGGAGGGGATTTCAGGACACTCTGGTTATACATGAGCTCTTTGTGATGTTGAGAGACCAGGAATTTCTGGCAAATTTTCCAAGGATGAGTTCCTTAACATTCTATTCCACTGTGATTCCCAGTGCTTGCTTTAAAAAGAGGCAGGGGAATGAATTAGTGAAGGGCCTGGTTGTAACCTCAACCTAATTTAGCTTGAATTCCAAATCTTCCTAAGAGCTGCTTGAAGCTTTGCTTGATACAGCCCCTTTCTCCCAGATTTTAAATAATTCACTACGTGAGTGTTGCTGTAACGTTTCCCTTTTGCTTTCCTTGCACACAGGGTTTCAACCAGCGTGAAAGAACTGGAAAACTTTAGGAATATCTTAAAAAACATGCGGTGAATTCAGTGGAGAAAGAGAGATTTGAGGACAGATACCATCATTCCACCACTCTGACTTAAAACCATGGAAACCACTTGCTGGGCCTCCTGTCCCATGATTGTCTGTAACCTGCTGAGGAGATATTTTGTACAAGGGGAAAAAAAAAAAAAAGCTATTTTTTTTTTGTATAAAAGTGGGGACTATATGTAAATTTTATTTTATATATTGGAAGATCATTTGGAATAACTCTTTGAAATATTGCTGTGCTATTTGGATGGATCAGACCCATGGCCTTGCCTTTGGAAGCTGGGGGTAGGGCAAGAACTGTGCCATTGAATAAATTTGGGGGAAATTCCTTGTCTGCTCCATCATTCCAACCAGCCCCTCACTCACAGCGTGCCTACACCAACCTCCTGCTGCATAAAAAAACAACTTCAAGGGACTGAATTCCTCTTCTTCATGTGGGAACAGGCAGTTCCTGGTGCTCCTTGCACCCACTGGAGGCTGGGAAGATGCACCAAAGAAGGATCCTGCTGGAGGAGCCCCATCTCTTCCCATGTGGCACCTGGAGGCTGCCATTGCTCATTCAGGGGCAGCAGAACCCGCCCTCAGCTGTGCCCGAGTGTCCCCAATCCCTTCCTGCCCCGCCCAGCCTGTGCCTCAGTGGGTTCGGCCTCTTTTGGGATCCCTGGAGGCAGGAAAGGATGGGCGGGGCACAGAGCGAGGTGCGGGGCAGTTCTGCTGCCCCGAGGATGGGCAGGGGGGCAGAGCTGCTGGGAAAGGACAGAGGGTCCCTCCTGGGCTGGGCACAACCCATGGATCCCCCACAGGCACAGGGGAGAGATCCCCTGTTCTGCTCCCCCACAGGGATGGAGCCAGCCCTGGTTGCACCATCCAAGGTCCAACGCTGCGACGGGGACAAAGGACAGGCTTGGGTGTGGGCAGTGCTGCTGGAAAAGAGATCCCCCAAGCCTGGATCTGTGTGGAAACCCCTCTGCTTTCCACCCTGCAGTGTGGGGAGGGCAGGAAGAGGCAGCGTGAGCTCCAGCAGAGCTGCTGCTCCTGGGCTCAAGGCTGTGTGGATGTGGGTGAACCTGGGAAAGGAATAAAGGAGGCTCCATGAGGTGGGGCTTTCAGCCCCTCTGCAGCTCTGTGCTGCTGGGGCTGGGGGGAGCCAGTCCTGGGAAAGGACAGAGCACAGCCCCTGGCCAGAAGTGGCTCTGACCAGCCCCAGGAGCTGTCTGAGCACACTGTACCTCACAAGATGGAGACACAGAATCATGGCAGAGCCTCCCTGAGCTGGGAGGGGTCCACAAGGGTCATGGAGTGCAGCTGCTGGCCCTGCACAGACCCCCCAACAATCCCACCCCGGGCATCCCTGGCAGTGGTGTCCAAACACTCCTGGAGCTCTGGCAGCCTTGGGAATGTTCCCTGGGGAGCCTGGGGGAAGAACCTTTCTCTCATATCCAACCTAAACCTCCCCTGGCTCGGCTCCAGCTGCTCCCTCGGGGCTGCAACCAGAGAAACATCAGAGGATAAACCCCCTGTGCCACCCCCAGCTCAGCCCTGAGAGCCATCCCAGAGCTCCCAGCCCTGGGGCAGCAGAGCAATCGGATGTGCCAGGTCCTGGCAGGGCACAGGGGACCACAGGGCCACACCTGAAGCTGGCTGGGTCACCCTGGGAGCCATCCCAGCACAGAAAGTCCTTTTTTTTTTTTTTTTTTTAATTTATTTCAACAGAGTAGTGCTTGGTTACAGTTTAGTGAAGAACAAATAGGTACATTCATTGGCCACAGCTCCCGGGGCAGCAGCTGCTGCCCGCCTGCAAAGCCAGAACACTGTTAAACCATACCAAAAAAAACCCCCAAAAAACCCAAAAGAAAGTTTAATGAAAGGCAACTATGCATTAAAAAAGTCCTTGTAACTTCTCAGCTATAAATTACTTCAGTAAAACACGGGACCGGCCCCGGGAGGAGCGGTCAGTTCGGAATCCACCGGACAAAGGAGGAAAACCCAAACGCTTGGCCAGTCGCTCAGGGGTCCATCAGCATGGAGGCTCACTGCCCTGACCTGCCATCCCAAAAAATCCAGGAAGATCGTAGTGTGGGTGTGTGCTTCAGTGCAAGAGGAACAATGAGCCTGTAGCCCTTGGATTTTGTAAGATTTTTTTTAATTTTTCTTTTTTTTTCTTTTTTTTTTTTTTTTTTTGCACTACACTCCTTTCCCTCCAAAGTAAAACTTAAAGTGCTCCTAGTGCTTTGGAATTTAAGCAAGAACAGGGGCCACGAGTGTCACTTGCTGTCTTTGGAGACTTGTGGGAGCAGAAGGAAGGGTGACAGTGCCTGGCCCTTCACCAGCTTCGCCCTAAGCCAAGCAGGGATGGAGATGGAGCAACCTGTTCCTGCCAGGAGACAGGGGAGCAGCCGGGGGGAGCTCTGGGCCGGGGACTCCAGCAAGGGCTGTGCTGAGAGTTGCCATCTTTGCCTTCTCCAAAAAAGAAGCAGGACTTGCTGCTTTTTTGGGCCAGCACGAGTGCAGGAGGTGAGCAGGGAGGGCACAGGCCGTGTGCAGGGACAGGGACAGGGCAGTGGGACAAGTGACAGCGAGCTCAGCACAGCCGTGGGGCGAGGGGGCCAGGCTGGTGAGGAGAGGATGCCCCGGGGCTGGGTTTCTCTCACAGCTCTCACCACTGAGGCTCCCAGGCTGCTGTCCCAGCACAGCATTCCCTGTCCCCAGTGTCACACCGGGGCTGGAGCAGCACAGGGCAGGTTAAAAGCAGTCCCAGGGTGGATTTGCCCCACGGTCAGAGCAGCTCCCTCCCTGCACCAGTGCCTTTATCCAAAGCTGCTCTGCTCATCCCCACGGCTGGCTCAGGGACAAGCCAGGAATAACACCAAGCCTCATCTCCAAAGAGCCCAGGCCGGGTCAAACTTGGCTATTTTGGTTAAGGAAAGACAGAGGGGCCTGTCCCAGCCTGACCCAGCACTCCCACCCGGTGCACTCCACAGCTCTGGGAGGCCCCAGGTTCACGGGGAGGGCAGAGCAAGGAGCCCAAGGATCAGATCCCTGTGGTTTCTGCCCCTTCCCTCTCCAACAGCAACGTTCCACAGGCAGCCACGCACCCCTGCACCTCAGTAGGGACCCAGCAGTTCACATTCACCTCAGGTTAAAACTCTTGGTTATCTGCTAAATGCAATTTAATACTGAGGGGGACGAGGGGAGCCCCGCTGTGGGCAACGAGGAGGGGGAGCAGGGCTGCTCCCAGCACCCAGGGGGTGCAGCAGCCCTGGATTCACACACATTCCTGCACACACACTCCTGCTGAGCCAGCTCCAGCCTCTCCCCGCAGGGAAAAGCCAGCCCTGTCCCTCTGCCACGGGCCAGCGGGGCTGTCATGAGGCCAGCAGGATCACTGACCTCACTCAGCTCTGAGCCACAGGCCCAAGCAGGACAGGCCAGCAGCCAGGTGGGACCAGCAGGCAGAGCAAGACCCCCCGAGCCCCGAGGCCTCACCCAGCCCTGCCAGGTGGGAATATGGCACAGTAAACTCGAGCATCCAGCGCCGGGGGCCCTGCCCGGACAGAGCTCCCCGCTCCCAGGGAGGCAGGATGCAGAGTCCTTCAGGGAACACGTCTTTGCAGGAAGACAGTGCCTCTCCCAGCTCTGGATGTGCAATTAAAAGAGTAATTAGAACAGTCTCAGGCCAAGCACAGCCCGAGCAAGATTCGTTCCTTCCAAGTGTGCAGATAAAAGTGCAAATATGCATTTGATGTTTCTTTTCTAGTGAGGAAGCTCTGGTGCATTTAGCTGCCAACATCTTGAAGACCAGACCAAGAAAAAAAAAAAGCTTCCAGAGAGTTCAGCTTCACTTTGCTACATGGTACCTTAAAGTCACAGTTCTCTGACTTAACCGCCGGCAGCCCTGGGCTCAGTCCCGCGCGCAGCTGCGGCAGGTAGTGGAATGTTTGTGTCATGAGTTAGATGCTTCGGGGGGAGAGGAGGAAAAGAGGAAAACCAGGTTACAATCCTATACATGAGTGCCGCTCTGGGAAGAGAGGGAGCCTCCTCAGTTCTGTGGGGCAGGGTGGGAGCTGTGGTGGTGGTGGTGGTTGATCTCCGAGCCGCCAGCGGCGCAGAGCAAGGGCGCGCTGTCCGCGGCGCTCCCGCTGTCTGTGCCAGCCAGGGAGCCGTAGCAGCCCGAGCACTGAGGGGTGGCCAAGCTGCAGGAGAGACAGAAAAAACAGACTGAGGGGTGGCCAAGCTGCAGGAGAGACAGAAAATAACAGGCATGGACTTTTTAGGGATGAGTAATTTGGCTCCTCCAGACTTCTGCTCCCAGCACTGGTCAGGGTGTTGAAGTTTGAAGGTGCAGTATCTCCAACTTGGCTTTGATGAGACAGCTACAAGGAGAAGAGCACCAGGCCCCACAGCACTGGTCAGGAGGAGCCAGAACCTCTGAACTGCTCACTACACCCCTGGCCAGCAAGTGAGGTGCTGTAGACAGGTAGAAGAATTATAAAAGAAAGGCCTTATGAAATCAGGCCTCGCTCTGTCAAAAGTGCCAAAGCTGGCCTGTCATCTCTTCTGAGTGCAGCTACAAGCAATTACAAGTTCCCATGTGAAGCTAATTTGAGAATGAGAAATTCATTTAACACAACAATCTATTCTGAGGGTGAAAAACAAATGCACCTGTGTAAACAATAAGATTTGTGCCATGAGAACCCACAAAAGACAAATGTAAACATATCTGGAGAGAGAAAATTTGATAGACATATACAATAGCCCTTAGTGACCAATGAACTGAGATTCACTGCATTGCTGACCAGTTGGGTTTAACACAGTGCCTTCTGATATCTCCTATAAATATGAGCTTTGTGAATAAAGAATTGGCTTTCTGCATGAAGAAATGGAGTCTTGGCTGATTTATTCCAACATATGGTAACCCTGAAGACATGATGGACCGAGATGAACAGCTTGTCGCGAAAGAATAAGGTGAAACGAGCCAAGCCGACCACAGGACCGGGCGGTGAGAGGGGATTTAGAGATGGAAAATACAAAGCCATGAAAGGAGGATTGCAGCCGGCTGCGAGTACGGCCGAGGCGGCAGCGAGCCAGACACAGCACAGGAACGCGACCACCCGCAGCATCCCCGGCGCAGGAGAAAGAAATTCAAGCAGTGAATATACAAAGTAGCAAAGGGTTACCGCTACAGTCAGCCGCAGGATCGATGTGGAACAAGCAGAGAGGAGCCAGCCAGGGAAGCGGAACCCGGGCGGCGACTGCACAGGGTTGCAGACGGCACGGAACGCGCAGGAACGAACACAAGTCCCGGGAGAAAGCGCGCACCGGTGAGAACAAAATCGCGAGCTGCAGAACGCAAACGCGGCCCTGAACCGCGGAGGATACACGGCCAAGAGTCGTGGAAGGTGAGGCAGCCTAAGAGCTGGCAAGGAGAGAAGGGCCCAGCGAGTCGTGGGGACAACAGTCTCAAGAACAGCGGTGAGCGAACGGTCAAGAACCGGAAAGTACGTTTGGTAAGGTGGGGGGAAGCAAGTCACAGAGCAGAACCGTGACGTGGAAACGGCACGCGGCAGCGGCGACCGCGCGGGAACGTACGCGTCGTGGAAAGAAAGCCAGACTGTGAGTTAAGAGGCAAAATACGTTGGGAAAAGGAGAGAAAGTACCTTAAGTATGTGCTGATACCTTTGTTATTGTGTTGGGTGGTCCAGGGGCTGGTCCCCAGTTTGGCAAATGTGTTTAGTGGAGTTTGAGCCCACACTCCGGTTCCGGGACAGTGCGGTGTGTGCGTGTCCCGTGTGCCGGTGCTCGGGAGCGCGCAGCCCTTGTGTCGGTCATTTTCCCTTCTATCCCAGGGCCAGACACGGCGGTAGGGGCAGCGAGAGTCAAACCATGTGGAGAAACAAAGAACCAGGAGCCTGGAGCCAGGACTTAGCTGCATGTGCTTGCAAAATTACCTCCGGCGCGGACAGGTGAAGCGGGGCCAGCCGGCCTCTGCTCTCTGGGGAACCGTGGTGACTGCACGTGGTGGCGTGGCGGCCATCTGAGCGAGTCTCATTCTCCAGTAGAACTCATAAACTGTGGGACAGGTGGTGGCCAGGCAGTATTTTTGTAGCAAAGCTTCTTTCCAGACCCAGTGGCTCCACCGGGGCTGGGCCCCTCGGTCGACGGTCCCCCGCGGAACTCTCCAAAACAGAAGAGGGGTGCCTTGTGCCTTTCTAGCATTTTCTGCGTTTGTCTTCTGGTATTTTTCCCCTTATGCTGTGCAGTTTTTAGGGTTTGTTCTTCATTGCCTTTTCCCCTCCTCTTTTTCAATCACAAGTGTTTTAGGGGGAAGAACAGAGGTGCAGCAGCGCAGGACGGTGCCACAGAGTTTTCCCTTCCCTAGCTGGTGGCAGTGGTGGCGTGGGGTGGCTCAGCCCTCCTCCCTCCTTTTTGGGGTGGTGCCTGCCCATCACTTGGGACCAGCTGATCTATATTTAATTGCTGTACATCTAAGAGACCTGTTGTAGATATGGGACAGTGCAGCATGCCTCCCCCCACCCTGCCCCGGTGCGCGGCTTGGCTGCTGCAGCTCTGTTCTTTTTTTTTTTAAATTATAATAACTTTATTTTTCAAGGTACTCTTTAATATAAAACAATGTCCCAAAGGGCTACTACAATGTCTAAGGGGCTTACTAGAAAGCATTCTATTCTATATTTATTCTATTCTATGAAGTATTCTTGAAATCTATATTCATGCACATACAAAATCCAGACAATGAAGAAGTCAGAGCTGCTGCCAGATCCACTCTCTCTACAGATGTGTGATCCTTCACCTGGGGACAGCTACAGCAGCCCTTGGCGCTTCAGATCTTCGTAGGTCTTTTTATTCACCACGTTCCCACTGGAATCCTCACATTCCTCCTCTGTTTTGGGCTGCCACCCCTCTGAAGCCTTTTGCTGTCTCAGCTTTGCCCACAACGAGAGGGCATCCTCAATCTGTGTGACCTTGGCAAAGTGTGCTGCGTTGGGAATGCCCAGGCACCGCATGCCATGGCCATGTCTCCACTCTGCAAAGTGCCTCTGGCACGCCTTGGGCCCTCGGTAGGTGCAGTTACCACAAATCTCACAGTTGTAGCTGATGTTCAGACCATGGAGTTTATACAACCAGTACGGAATGGGCTTCCCATCCCAACCAAGAGGCAGATTTTTAGGGTTATAAATTATTTCATTTTCTTCATCTTCACTCTCACTCATCTGCTCTTCCTCCTCCTCATCCTCTCTCTCCTCCCCTGTCCGTGCCAGCTTACACTGCACATTCTCATGGGTGAGGTGTCTTTGTTCCCCAAGAACTTCCACATACTCATAGATCTGAGCTTCCAGGAATNTTCCTCCTCCTCATCCTCTCTCTCCTCCCCTGTCCGTGCCAGCTTACACTGCACATTCTCATGGGTGAGGTGTCTTTGTTCCCCAAGAACTTCCACATACTCATAGATCTGAGCTTCCAGGAATGCAAGATCTTTATTTCTTTCAGTGCCACTTTTGCTTCCTTGTGTCTTTGGATTCTTAGCAAACAAGGAAGGATCAAGTGCTTCCAGGGATTTGCCTTTAGTGCTCAAAAGCCTCTGAGCATGCTCCTCCAGAGTTCCGCCACACTTCAGCCCCAAAGCCAGCAAAGCTGCTTTTAACCTGTCCAGTCCCAGGG
>VZSE01000042.1:0-61257 GCA_013398275.1 Promerops cafer
CCCCCAACTACAACTGTCCATTCTCCACCCCTTCGACAACCGCCAGCACTTCCACCCGTATTACCCAAAGTGAATCCTCCTTTACAACTTCACCGCCTCACATTTCAACTACGCCATGTTTCTGCAAGATTGGTGATTCAATTTTTTCACCTGGTTAGTTTGCAGTATTTTGGAGCCTCTTAATATATTTCCCTTTATGGTTTTTCTTCATATTTCTTTTTCTTTAGTCTTTTTTGTTGTTGTTTTTTTTCTCCTAGTATTTATATATTTTTTTTTTCTTTTAATATTTCTTCCTGTTTCTTGTTCTCAAGGGGACTTGATTTACAACAGAATGGATAGTGAAGGATGCCGGTTTTATGCCATCTGCAGCCCAACATGTAATATTGAACGACACACTGTGCATTGTAACGTCACTCCCCCAACAGGCACTACTTCCTCTGAGTGGTCTACAGTAACAACAGCAGTTCCTCTGCCTCCCACCTCTTCAAGTGTTGTTTTTCATGGTTGTGTTTCCACTATTTACCCTCCATTAAAAGTATGTAATTTCTGTGTTATTTTTTTGACTTTTGCAATTATATCATTTATTGGGTGGTACCAGATTGGATGAGTTTGTAGTTTTTAAACCTTTCATGTGCTGATTGTCTTAATTATTTTGCTCATGGTGGGCAATATATCAGACATAATATTTGAATTTTCCTTTTTTGGAATTGCAGTTTTTTATAATGCAAAGCAAGTTATAATATTCTTTTCTTGTTGCTTTATTTTTAGTAAAACTCTTTTGTGCACTACATATGTGAAGTATCTTTACACTGATGTAATGGAAGGAGTTTTCTTGTCCATCTTATTTTTTCACTAAAGGGAAATACTTAAGATACTGTAAAGGCTTGTACCTGTTTCTGTTCTCCTTCCCCTTTTATCTATACTCCTTTAAACTTTTTTTATTGTTATGTTCTCTGTTGATCTTGAAGTATGTTATACATAGAATAGAGGAAATCAGTTCCTGTAACCTAATACATGTCCCCCAAGCTCCAGAAGAGCTCCTCATGCAGAAGAAACAAGTGTAGTTAAGGTTTCCACCTACTTTTAGCATTAAAAAAAATTAATCCTGTAGAATATTGACAACTTTTTACTATCAGTGAAAATTTTTGTTTTAGTTTTAGAAAAGTAAGCATTGTCTACCCCCCATAATATGGTCAGAACTTTGAATACCTCTAGTTGCCATTAAAGATCATTAATACCACAAATTGAAGAGAAGTAACACATACTGATTTCCTTTCCAACACCACAATTACTGGAAACATTATAGCATAAATCTAAAAATACGAGTAAATGTTATACCTGTTTGCAGAGTTTTGTGAAAAAAATTTTTTCTTCATTTTGCAGCCTGGAGAAAGATTCAAATTATCCAACTGTACAGAAGTCATCTGTAAGGGAGACAACGATATAGACGTAGTTCCAACGTACTGCCCACCTGTAAAGGAAATTACCTGCGCAAACAAATATCCACCAATGCTGGTACCTGATGAAAATGGATGCTGTTACCGATACGAGTGTCAATGTAAGCACCAGTAGATTCACAAATAATATTTTTTGAAAAAAAAGAAGCCAAGCCTTATACAGATTATATGGGCATTTTAATTTCTTAGGGTTGCTCTATAAATAGCAGTATCTTCAGTTTTTGAATTTTCTTCTACATAAATTCTCATCTTAATCTTCCAAATATTTTCTCTGTATCAGGTGTGTGTAGTGGATGGGGTGATCCTCATTACATTACTTTTGATGGAACCTATTATACCTTCCTTGAAAACTGCACTTACGTCCTGGTGAAACAGATTGTCCCTAGATATGACAACTTCCGTGTTTACATTGATAATTATTACTGCGATGCAAAAGATGGACTCTCCTGCCCTAAATCCATTATTATTTTCTACAAATCTGCAGAAGTGGTGCTGACTCGTCAACTCATGAATGGTGTGATGACCAATGTGGTAAATACTTGTTTTTCTATTTTTACAAAAAACAAATAGCGTCCATAAGTCTTACTGATGCTATTCTGAGATAGTCTGTTAGAATACCACATCACGGAGGTGATCAGGGCAGATGGTATCACTAGGGGTGAAAAAAAAGCATTGCACTGGATGCTAAGAACAAATTTGTATTATGGTACATTGTGCCATACACTTATGTAAACAAACACACTTTGAAGAAATACAAATGCAAATTGCAAGCAGGAGTCTTCTTTCGGGGAGAAGATGGATATCTATCCCTTATCCACTGGATAGCTAGGGACTGCTTTCTCTACAAATGGAACTTCAGGCACCAAACAGCCCTGACATGATTCCCCCTTCGATTTCCTACTGTGAAGAAAGGTATAGCTGAAGAAAAGGGGTAACTTAGACTGTCACTGCATCTTCGTGATCCAAAGTAGTGTTGGCAAACCAATGAAAATGAAAAGGTAGTCCCACTCTTACACTGGAGAATCTATTAGTTGATTAGAGAACCTATAGAAAGGGAGAAAAGTTTGCCTGAATAGGCACTCTCACCTTACAGTGCCATGACAAATCAGTCAGAAACACGTATTGGTTCCAGTGATTCCCTGCGAAAGAAAACAGTAGCTGACAGTTTTAACTTATGCTTTAGCCTGATTCAGTGAGAAGAGAGTTGCGGAATAACTTCTGAGAAAAAACTATTAGGCAAATACCTTTATTAGCTCATATAAGATACTGGCTACAAATTGAAAAGTTTAACAAATAAATATGATCACAACTACATAAAATGAACACTAAGGGCATCTGACTTCATTTTGAATTCAGACAACTCTTAGAATATCAATTATGTAATATAGGGATGGTGTGATTATCTGGCAAAGTTATTACATAATAATGGCAGGGATGTTTCTGTAGCTAAAGAAGACTACCACTCATTTTCATATTTCCAATACACAAAATCATGAGGCATACAATGAAAATACTTGGATTTATATGCATAGAATACTGTGTGTTAGCACACAATCAGCACAAACACAGTATGTAGAGGCCACTTAGATTATTATCACATTTTAACAATCAAGATATCAATGCAAATATATGCTGTCATTAGGATGCCAATGGGCACTGGATGTGATGAACAACAATATGGAGTCATGCATAATTATGAAGATTAGAAAATACATTATTTAAAACAATCAGGCAGAAGCAGTGCTTATTCTGATGTGGTGTTTTGTTTTGGTTTTTTTAACCCTACATTCAGATGTACTTGAACAAAAAGATTGTTGAACCAGGCTTCAAAAAAGATGGCATTTCTTTCTCCACTCTTGGCATCAATATGATTGTTGAAATAGAAGAAATTGGTGCTGTCATCACCTTTAGTGGTCTGATTTTCTCTGTGAAGCTCCCATACAGCAAATTTGGCAACAACACCGAAGGACAATGTGGTAAGAAGGGTGCACAGATTGGAGGGGGTCCTCTTTCCCCACCCCTACCTTGGTTATGCTCACCCACTTCAGCTGTGCAGTCTTACAATTGACAGAAATTTTTAAAAAGCAGTAAATGGAAATGGGTACAGTTCTGCTCTTCAAATTCTGTAGGATGTCATAGCTCAGTATTTCTTTGGGGCTGGGGTTTTACATCTGTTTGTTTTTCCATAACTTAAAGTTCATATAACTAGAGAAAGTACTCCCTATGAAGCAAGGTAAAATATGCATTTCATGAGCACATCACACCTAAACATATCAGCCCAGGAATGTATCCTGGGCTGAATGTCTCCTGTATCCATCTCTGATGTGGCTTATGAGACTTACCCAGCTTGTCTCTTCCAGGAACATGTACAAACAATAACGCAGATGAATGCCGCTTACCAAGTGGTAAGATCATTTCCTCCTGTCCCCAAATGGCTCATCACTGGATTGTTGGCAACAACAAGTCGTGCCATGGAGTACCAATACGACCAGCTATAACCACACCTCCACCAAAGCCGCAATGTCAAACACCTCCGCTCTGCAAGCTTATCTTGAGCGAGTAAGAAAACAAATTCTTTTTTCCTAGACAAAACTGTCTCAGTATCTTACAAGAAGAATAACAGCTATAGCTTTAGCATGTGATAATAGCTGAAAATGTCAGCTTAATTACAGAATATATATAGTAAAAGGCCTTTGCAAAAGAAACTGGTCTGCGTTAATGACTTGCGTGCCAAAGATAACTGAGCAAGGACTGGTAAAGTCAGAAAATCAGGGATGCAGCAAGCACTAAGATCAATACTCCCTGGATGAAATACTTCCAGAGAATGCTCATTAACTATTAAGCAAAGACTGAACTCTAAATTTGAAGTGGGTCTTCAGTACAAATCATAGAGAGCCAGTTACCAAACAGGTGAAGAGAGCAGATGCAAACAGCTGAGAAATGTCCTTCATTCTTTGTACATTTTCCCTAAAACTTGGAATTCCAAAAGTGCAAAGGCTTGTTTCCTGAAGTATTTCCTATGCCTGTGTAGGCTGACAAAATCTTTTTTCAAATGAATTACTTATAAAGGTCCCCTTATACATGCTTTCTGTAGTATCTAGTATGTTTGGAGCTATTTTGTGTGAATTTTCTCTTGCTAGTTTTTTTCATGTTTTCTCAATCTGGTGCAGTTGCCTTTTACACTAGATTTCTGGTGTCAAACTGCTAAAAAGTTGTGTACACATACAGAAATACTACGACCATTAACATCTTTAGAAAAAAAAGGCACTTCAGATTTCTTAATCTTTTCTGAATCTATCTCCCAGCTTACTGGCCATTCCTAGGGTTTTGTTTCTCATAATACCTTCCTTTCTTAAGCAGTCACATACTATTAACTGGAAAGTGTTGTCTGACAGGAACAGACTTTGTATAATGGCTCATTAACATAGAAGGGGGTTGCTTTCTTTACTGCCTGCAGGGTTTTTGCAGAATGTCATACCGTGATACCACCAGAACCATTTTTCAAAGGCTGTGTTTTTGATGGATGTCGCATAGACGATGAATCCATGCAGTGTTCCAGTTTGGAGATATATGCTACAGAGTGTGCTGCTAGAGGTGTCTGCATTGACTGGAGAAGAATGACCAACAATACGTGCTGTAAGTATTGCAGGACTCAAAATGTGCGTGATTAATGGTAGAAATGTGTTTTTTTCACTAAACACGTCTTATATGTGACACTTGGTTACTGTCTACAAAAATCCAGTGGGGTCCTTTCTCACTGAAGCTGCGGATGAAGAAGGCAAAACTGCAGTAATTTTTTCTGAAAAAATATGCATCTACTGTCAATTTTTAATCTTTTTTTTTTTGTCTTTTTCTATACAGCATTCAGCTGTCCATCGAGCTTGGTATACAACCCATGCGGGCCCATTAATCCAGTTACCTGTGACCAAAGGTACGGAAAAACAAAAAAAACCCACCCTGAAACACCTGCTTATATTTTTCTTATCTATCTACTTTCCTCAGAAATTTGAGTTATTTCATAATGAAATGTGTTGCGAATTTCATTTATTCAAGATTTATAAATACCAATCAGCTCTAGGACCGTGTGCTTCCTGTTGCCCTTGAGAAAGTGTAAATTTTTTGTCTCTCTTGTATCTGACATGATATGCTGCTGTGACCCCTGCCTCACCACAAAAGCGTTGTACTCAAGCACATATATTCTTCCCATTCCAGCTATGAGCGTCCTGGCTATGGAGTAACTGAAGGCTGTTTCTGTCCTGAAGGAATGACACTCTTGCGTGCAGAGAGCAACATCTGTGTCTCTGAATGTCGTAAGTCATCTGTAGCTAGTTTGGGGAATAAATAGAGATCGGGATTGTTAGTCAGGAGGCCTGACTTCTATAGTCATCTTCTACATCGTCAGATCATTGCAAATCAGCCTCCCTAAGTGTCCCCAATTACCAATTGAATAGTAGTCAATATTACCCTTTTTTCCCCATCCTTCCTTCCTTCCACCAAGATGGTAGAACTCTACAGTTCAGCAAAATTAGTCTGCACATTCATTTTCTTGTTAGCTTTATCTTCACAGTATTTTTATTTGAAACTGCACATATGTACTCCTTTGTCAGTTTTCAGAGGTGTAAATACCCATTCATTTATTTGTCTATTTTTTTTCTTTTTCTTTCCAGTCTGCAGAGAACCAAATGGAATGTCCAGATGGGTGAGTATCACAATGAGTCTGGCTTAATGAGCACAGACAAGTGAAAAAAGATATTTAGTGTTCCACTAAACCAAAGCTTTGTCACAGATGTTTGTTCACTTTCAGTCTTAAAAATAATGAGCACTAGAGCACCCCTAAGAAATTTAACAATAAGTGATACAATATTTTTTCAATAACATCACATACAGAAAAAAACACTTTAAAAAAAAAAAGAGAGAAAGAGAGAGATGGTAGTAGTGGAAGTTAGGCATATACACTTATTTTATTTCCACAAATTTGGCTCACTAAAATTACTAGAAATGAAGGGAGAGAGGAATAACAAAGTTTACCTGTTGCTTATCATTTCATAGCCTGCATTCTTAGTTCTTCAGCTGCACAGAAATCAGCAACCTAATGTGAAAATGAGTATGTCATATGATCATTTCTTACTCAAAAATGGATGTGAGGCTCACAATCACTTCTCCTTTAGAACTCCTGTAACCCTCATACTAACACTACTAACAAATAGAAAGAAATAGCTTTGTGAACTCAGAATCTTTAGTGGCCTCCAATATCTTCCCTAAATAAGCAGTTTGTGGTTCTCCTATAAAATCTAAAATATGAAAAAGCTGATATAATCAGTTATCACTGTATGCATAAATATGTCAACTAGAAGCAAAAAAATTTTTTTTGTTTATTTTCATATTTATTTTTTTTCTTTCCTTTGTCTGTGTTTTTCTTTTTTATGTAGCCAGGAGAAAAATGGACAAAAGATTGCCGGGAATGTGTCTGTGACAAAAATACTCTTAAGGTGAAGTGTACAAAACATGAATGTTCTCTGACACAGCAAGTATTTTGTGAAGAACCAGGTTACATGCCTGTTCAGATACCGATACCAGAAGATCCATGCTGTACCAGGACTGAGTGCTGTGAGTACTGTCTTAGTTCTTTATCATGGGGAATATGCTATATTAATTTTAGGAAACTACAGCAATCATTTCGCATTTTTTAATACTTTGCATTGATGTCATAATGCTTTTCTCTCTCATCCCACTTCTTAGAGCCTTCTTGCAGAGCATACAGTAAATGCCTGAAGATAACAAATTTAAAGATTAAAAGATTTTACATAGTTAGACATAGAAAAGTAACTAAAAATCTTCTATAATTTAACATTGAAAGCCTTTAATATTACTACTATCTGAAACAATACTCAAAAACCATTCAAAACATTTTCCATTTCAAAGACCACTATTAGGAAAATTAACTTTAAAAAATAGTCCTGACTGTTTAAAATTGCTCAAGAAAGTTCCAGAACCAGTTATCAGAGCAGGGAGTCACTGGCATAAGTTTTTTGAAATTATTTCTTTCCAGCAATTACCACTCTGTTCTTCTCAGTGTTTTGTTTTACAAAGACTTTGGGAAAGCCTGATCACATTGAAAACACCTTGGCACACAGACTGAATTAGTCATTAAACTATCTTGTGTAAACACTGTATCTACCCCATGGGAAAACTTCAGAAGTTCATGTAAAACAAAATAGCTTTAATTCAAAAATTCTGAGCTTATTATTTTCTATATTCTCTTACATGAAACAGACTGCAACACAAGCCTCTGCCCTGACATCACACCCCAGTGCTTAGAAGGACAGGAAATAATCACAATAATGCCACCTGGAAACTGCTGTCCTATCTTTGAATGCAGTAAGTATTGTGCACCCTCTTCGTGTGCTGTTTACTGCTGTATTTTTCTAAGTTACAAAAACTTTCTAAGAGAGATGCAAATTATCTGTGTTATCATATTGGGCCTTGTCATGAATGAATGTTTCAAGGCCACTGCCACAGGCCTACGAAACAGGCCTACAAAACTATGAAACAGAAGTTTTTTCATGCATTTCTGCCTCTTAAAACTCACACCTCCTCTTCCTTCTTCACAGGACAGGGCTGTGTAGTCAACGAAACCTATTATGAAGTAAGTACAGAGTTACTCACTTCAAAAATATACCCTCACACAGTTCACAGTGCAGTGTTTTTGAGACACCTATCATGGTACATATTTTGTAGGAAGGCCTGAGATAAAACATTATTCATTATTTCACTGAGGCTAACACCCTCTGTACAAGCAAAAGCATGTTCTGCTCTCCTTTCTACATTAGCAGAATTTGATTCCAAAATCGATATTACCAAACCAGCAACTCTGCTTAAATAAAACAACCAAAATTGCATTTATGGATAGCTTAGCCTATACATAGTTCATCTTTATTTTCTGTGACGTGTATACACAGAGCAACTTGTTTTAACTGACTAATAGTGGGTTTTTCCAACTTCCCCTAGCCTGGAGCTGCCATTCCATCAGGCCCCTGTGAAGAATGTACCTGCTCTGCATCCTCTCCCCCAAGGCCTCACCACCCTACAGTCACGTGCCAGCCTGTTATCTGTGACACATACTGCCCGCTGGTGAGTGCTGCTCTGCTCCCAGAAATTCTTACCCCACTCAGCTCGAATAACCACCAGTTAAGGTCAGTGACCTGACTTAATGCAATTGTCTCTCTATTTCTTTCAAAACAGGGTTATAAATACACAGTGGAACCCGGACAGTGCTGTGGCACGTGCAAGGCAGCAGCTTGTGTAGTGACGATGGGAGACAACATTACACACGTGCTCCATGTAATTACCTCTGGTTTAGTTCACTTTTGGGGAACTCTGATAGTCTTTCCATTCTTTCCTCTCTTGTATTTGTCACATTTATTTCCTCCATCTTTTCTCACATTAGACAAATGCTTACTCAGACAGGGACTGGACAGTCTCCACACAGCCAATAAACAATACCTTGCACCACAAAACACTGGTTCTAAGAAGCAACTGTGATATGATACTGAAAAATGGCTTTCAGAAATCAAAATAGGAAAATACATAGGTGAAAGCAATGGGCTTTTGTTTGCCTCCAGTTCTGAAACTGTAGCAGCCATTTTGCTCAAAGGGTAATTTTATCTGTGGAGGCATTTTGATACATCCATAAATTCTAATGACAAAACCATTGAAATGCAAATTATTCTTTCCAAATGAGTCCACATACTTACCCTATTCACACAAAAAGCACATCTATATTCAGATGAAAATAAAGCCTCTTCTCTTGGTTAATGGAAAACACTTAATAGCAGTATGATAATATGGCAAATAATTATCAGCTGAAATTCAAGGAAGTTGTTCGGAATAACCAAAGTACTATACACAGCAACAATAGGACATTGCGGGGCTTTTGTTTCATTTTTATATAAGAAGATTTTAATTTGCTTTAATTTTGACCACTTTCAGGAGGGAGAACACTGGAATCCACCTGGTGATAACTGTACTGTTTACACATGTGAAAAACATGCTGACCAGTTCATTCAAGTCATCAAAGAGGCAAGCTGTCCTGCCTTTAACAATGATGAGTGTGATCCTGTAAGTACTGTTCTACCAGTTCTCATTTTTGGAAAGGTTGCAGTGCCTAACACCAGTGATAGAAGGATCATGGTGTCCAATGAAAATAACTAGCAGAAGCATCATGCAGGAAGAAGCTCTCCTTTTATCCTCTGAACCCAGTCAAATTTTATCTCAGAAAAGCAACTCAAAATTAAAATGAGTGATATATCAATCCTCACTAAGGCTTGGATATTAGAGAAAAGGATACAGCATAATATTTTGGATTCCTAAAAGTGTCAAGTGACCTAGAAGCAAAAATCAGCCTCTGACAAGTCAGTTATTTCATTCATTGTGTTACCCTGTCTGTTATAATCCTTCACCTCTGCTGACTTTGGTCACAATATTTTGACTTACATATGCTAGGAGCTTTATTGCTTGCTGAAATTATACTACTAAACTGAGGGTTTTCCTCCACTTCAACTTTCAAATAACTCTTATTAATATTAAAGTAGTGACATGCCCTTAATATTTAGCCTTGCTTGAAATTAGATTCCATGTCAATACAAAAATATACACAGTCTCTGCTGCCAGAGAAAATTAGGAAGCAGGGAAAGTCTGCTTTCATATGCAGATATGAAACCTGAGTTATCTTTTTATGTTTTCCCACTTAAGGATGATATCAGGTTATCTGATGATGGCTGCTGTTTAGTGTGCCGAGAAATACCGAAACGTAAGTAATAATAATTTTGTTAAAAGAATTGATTATATGTGGCTCATTAGGTATATTAGCCCATTTTGCTCAATGGGTGCATAGACAGAAGAGGTGAACTGACCAGGTTTGGGTTCACTGCTTCACTGGGGTGAGAAAGGAAACAGATGGAAAAGAAAGGAACAGGACATTTCCACTATACATTTTAGGTCCTTGTGAAACAGATGGTGGAACTTTCCCATCCTCTACTGTTAAATGCTGCCTTTTTTGTGGGAGGGTGAGGACTATGACTATTCTCCAATTTCCATAGATACATTCTCTTTAAGGAGGAAAGTGAAACCAGTTCTGAGAGATGTGTGTGCATCAAGCAGTTGCCACAGTACTGCTCTTAATTTCTGCATCCTGCACCAAGTTGCATAAGAAAAAGGGAAAGTTTCATCCACAGACAACACAAACAGCAAGTCTTCATTTGGCCCTCAGCAATTAAACTGTGACTTAGTTTCCTATTTCATCCACCTTAGTTTTCAGTTACAAACTATTGTATCATACACAGCTATCTATTTATATGCACATGTGTTTTAACCTATTTTCCTTTGCTTTGTGATGATCTCAGTTTGTATGAAGCACAATATGACTACTGTCATCAACTATAATGGCTGTGTATCTCCTGCCCCTGTTGAGATAACATACTGTGAAGGCAGCTGTGATGCTTACTCACGGTAAGTGGCATAAAAGACAATTGTGGCCTCTTGTCTTCTACTCTTTACACCAGTTACATCAAGCAAATCACAAGTGTTTTTCTGATGTGTCCAACATCCACCCAGTCATCAACTGTTTCAATTGTGCTAATTAACATGACATTGTACTAGCTTGATTACCTCAAGATTCAGTGTTTAACAGCCTGCTCAGTGTCATGGTGAATAGACCCGAATTTTGATTTTGCCCATTTAAAACTGAGGTTATTTGTTTCTCATTATTCTCTCACTGGACTGGCTCACTATGGGATCTGGAATAATTCTTTACTTTTTCTGTGCCTTAACAAAGACTTAGAGTCATCAATTTTTACAATGAGGAGCAATTTACCTGTACTTCACCACAATACTGTAAGAATGCTAATATTGTGCAATAGTCCCACATGCAAGCACACAACTTGTGGTTTTGTAACGGGTGGGAGGGGCAGCGTTATTTCTCACATAAATTCTGAATCTTTCTCATTGTTTTTTCTACCAGATATTCTCAAATGACAAACACAATGGTGCACAAATGCTCGTGTTGTCAGGAAATCAAGACCAGCAAAAGAAGGGTGACACTGACGTGCAGTGACGGAACCTCCCTTGATCACTCCTACACCTACGTGGAGAAATGCAGTTGTGTGGGTGCTGAGTGCGTTACCCAAGACAACACTCAACAGGAGACACAGCAGATAAAGACCTCTCAGGAGCAAGCAAATGTCAAAAATTAGAACTAGAGAGAAGTCCTAAAACAAGGGCTGAGCATAAGACTAAATAAAGAAACTTCAAAAAATACAAAAGTGTCAAGAGCAGCTAAAATTTTGGATGAACAGATGATGTTTTCTGCATAAACCCCCAGTATGTCTGTCTACAGAATTTCAATTTTCATGATCAATATATCACCCGTTGTTTTTTATGTCTTTTCTTTTACACCTTGAGAGGTGTAAGTTCATCTTGACATTTTCTGGTTCTTTTGTCTTCTGAGAAGTGCTGGACTTTTAATAACATTTTGATTCCAGTTCACGGAGAAAAATCAAAAGACAAATCCAGAAAACAAACCAAACCCAAGGAAAACTGTACCCCTCTGCTTCTATATGTTTCTTTTTTTGTTGAGGAAAACTTAGAGGGTAGAAAGCCGTATCTTTGCAAAACTATAAACGTTAATATTTTGAACAATTTATGATGGACATATTTCCCTACATATTTTTGTGAGGAAAAGGAAAAATCCTATTGTGAGAAGCTGCTGCACACTGCTTTTTGTTTACATAACACCATCAGCATAGTAGCTGTATGAAAATATGGATTTTTATTTTGTTTTATGTGGTTAACTGTTTACAGAATAAATATATATATATATTTGCCAACAGAGGCATATGAAGGATTTTTTTAAACAAAGGTATAGTAATAATAATTATAATTGTAAATTCTTTCCTAGGAAGCTTTAAAAAGTTGGACCATTGCTATTTATTATTTTTTTTTGAAAACTGATTTATTGGGTCATTTCTTTCAGAATTAATGTTATCCCATTTCTTACTCTGTCATGTTGTCTGGGTATGGTATTATTTTCTTTTGTTTTTGAATATTATTTTATTTTTGTTCCTTAAGACACAAAAAAGCAATTATGATTAATAAATTTTGAGCATTTTACAGCACGTCTGCTTTGACTTTTTAGTGAATCCTGTGCGTGAGAGTTGCTGGCTCCATAAAACATAGCTCCAGGTCAAAAGTCAATGTAGGCTGTGATACCTAACCCCCTACAGAGCTCTGATACTGCTTTGAATGAAAAACACTGAAAAACAAATACTTGGAAGTGTTCCAAGCATATCAGAGCTGCTATCAATTAGTGAACTCTTGGAAAGCAAGCACCGCTCTGAGTCTGCACACGTTTTGTAGCCCTAAAAGTTCTTTACCTGACTGGCATAAACTATCCAAAGTATTTCAAACCAGTCAGTCTCATGTTTTACAGCCCACTGCAACATAAATAAATCTCTGATATTGCAGTGTTGTATATCTATGCAGTTACTACTGAGAGGAAAGCTCATGTTTTTACAAACAGTCTGCTGGGTGAAGGTGTGGGTGTTAACGCTTTGAGATGGCTCCCACTGTCTCCACTGACTTTGGGCAGCAGGTTTGCTGCAGAGCCCGGGCAGCTCGGCTCCTGAAGCGGCCAAGGGAACGCACAGCCTGAGCTCCTGAGCTTTGGGGCAGAACAGCAGGTTCAAGGTGGGTACGTGGTAGGCGGGTCGGGAAGGCTGTGCCTCCCTAGGGCCTCAGCCAGTGGAGAAGGAAGAGGGCAACACGTGGCCGGGAGTTTAGGATAAAAGGAGGCTGCCGCCTCCGAAACCTCGGCAGGGAGAGTTCTGCAGCTGCATGCCGTGGTGGACTGTCTCCCTCTATTTGAATAAAGTTGCAGGACTCCTCTGTCTCCTTTTTGGACATAAACCTCTGGCGTTTGTGGAATTTTTCTTCCACTACTCAGCTTTAGTAACAGGGTATTTTGAGCCAGCCACCTCAGCTCTGATTGCACATTGTATAATGTCAAGCAACATCTCATGAATAACTGCTCTATGATTTGTAAGGGGAACAGTAAAAAGCTGAAGGCTTTTTACTAAGCTTTTCTTCTACCCTACAGTTTGGATGGCTCATAGGAGGGAGCAATAGGATAACAACACAGGCTTCCTGCAGGTACTCTGCAGCTCTCACACCTCTTTTTCTTTTAGAGGACAATAACCACCCTTATACTTCCCCCTTCAGAGGCGAGCACTGAGTTTTCCATGAGAAACACTAACGCCACCATCCATACTTCTGCTGGCAGAAATCCCAACCTCCGTCCCAGCTGCCTGTTGACATATTGTTAGTTTTTTCCATGCCTAGGGCTCTTTTGCTTCCCAGTGAGGCCCCCAGGTGGCACACTGCTCTGTTCCTCACTTCCCAGCTAACCCACCAGGCTTCCCAGTGCAGCCCTACTACTGAATTCATGACCAGTTCAGTGTGTAACAGATTTTCAGGCCTTACCAGGCTGGCTAGGAAATTAATATTCTCCTATTCATTCTGCAGAAGGGAAATAATGTCTATAATAGAAAATAGATTATTATGTGCCTTGTTGGTCCACAACAGCTCCTTGCCCACCATTAACCTACTGAAATGGCAGATTTCCTGCATGTTGCTTCAAGATTAGTTGTTTTCCCATACAGAGCCTGTATTTTAGCATCCCAGAAGATAGCCTCTTTCCTGGAGATCCCTGTGTGTAATAAGTCTGTACCACCAGCCATTTCAGACACTGAAAGAGAAAAAATTAATACAATGAGGAAGAAGAGAAGGGGAGATGTGGTACATGGGAAGACTGAGAGGTGATAATGGCAGGGACAGCAGAGTTTGGTGGCATAAGAAGAAAATAAAAACCAGAAATAGAAGCAAGGGCACTGACAGGCTTCAGTCCTAGCATGGGGAGACAGGAATCAAGGGGCACATAAGCCAAGGTAAATCATGGAGGCACACCAAACCTGTGGCTGAAGATGTACTGGAGATCCTACCTTCAAGAAGGAAGGCTTTCTATCCCAGATGCAGTCCCAGTGCTGGGAAAGAGCAAATGAGAACCTTCAATTCAAAAGGAGGACAGGGAACAGCATGCTTTGGGCACTAAAGACAAAATGAAAGATCTTGAAACAAGACATGGAGTAAATGTAAACCAGAGCACTGCAATAGATGTAGTAGGGCAGACTTACATTCTTCCCAAATTTTCCTTTACACAGAACCTATCTTGCTCTGAGTTGTTGCTGACACAGATTGGGTAATAGCTCCAAAGTAAACCTTCCTAAAAGCTAGGATAAATGATACCACTTATCTTTGTCAAAAACAAATTACCATTTTTTTTAAACCATATATAAATAATAGAGTCAATAAATGGTTGGGTGGGAGAAAGTGATTGGCTTGGCCAGTCTTTCATGACAGGTCAGAACACCTGCAGGTCACCCTGAGCTGTGCTGGTGTAGATGGTTAGTATTTGTTACACCAATGGCAACACCAGAGGGCTCTGGGCTCACACTTTACAGATGTGGATGAACCGGTTTGCCACCAAAGGGTTCTTTCCAGGCACTTCAAAGTGAGCTACACAACTATTCCTTACTTTCAGATCCTGAGGATGAACTTTGCCCTTAACATACTCCTACATGCATCTATTTCCACATAACAAGATTTGTTTATACATCACTTAATTTTTTTTTTCTTATCTGATCATCGTTGGAACACAAATAAATTGCAGCAGAGAATCATTCACTTAGAAGTTATTACAGCTGAAAAAGCCCACCAGCATTCAAAGTTTTAGTGTCTAATTTCAATATTGAATTAATGGGCATTCATACCTTTGCTCTCAACTCAGGTCTCTTGTTACGTAGCTCAATTTTTTCATGACCAGCTTATTTTTATTCCTTCTTCACACAACATATTAAAACTCTGCAGTGTAAATAACAAATTACTAATAATCGCTTTCCAATGCTTTGTAATTATCAGCAATATATAAACTATAACCTGAAATTATATGTCTATTCAAGTTCCAGCTCTGAATCCACTTCCAGTAATTCATTTGCCTCTTAAAGCAAGACAGTGTTTAAACCACATAATTTTCTGAAAACAGCTATTGAAGGACTTAACGTTGTTTGTGGCACAGCTCAGGAGCTGGGCTGATAACAGAGAACTCAAGAATGGAAGCCACACTTTATAGTAATAAAAACCCAATGCAAAGAAGGAAGCTTTTTACCTCTTCAGTAGGTTTTGTTCTAAGCATTGCAAAAAAAGCAAAAAAAGCAAAAAAACCGTTGCCACTCTCTGGCAACAAACCAGATTAAGACAGAATTTTATAACAGAAAAGGAGACTAGTTCTATTCAAACATTATTAATGTAATAATAAAACAATTATAAATGCACAGGAAGTACATGTTTGCAGAGGATGCAGTGGTCATTACTGTCAAATTTTCCTTTGCTCCTTACAGCTTCACAAATTATCTTCCTTCTTGAGCCTTGGATTTCTTTTGGCATTCATTATAACTCCTATTTATAACTACAATTTGATAATGAGTAACCAGCAAATATTTCCACTATTAAAATAATTTCATTTGGGTTTTCCTAAATGGACAGAAACTTATTCCGCCTGCTTCTAACTACTCTCCTCCTATTACAACCATGCATACAAAAATAGAATCCTACTTTTGCATCCTTCTGTTTTAAGAAAGCAAAGGCTGTCCAGGCAGTCAAAAAATGGAACTCTTAAATAGAGTAATTTTGGATTTGTCACACAGTCTCACAAAATGAAAATGTGCAAAGTCTTAGTAGCCAGTACTGAAACTAAAGCATTGCTTCTGCATTTGCACCAGTCTAGCTACAAGGATTCGCTGACTTAAAAAAAAAAAAAAAATAGACAAATACTTGAGAGGAGCATGATTCCAAGGCAAATTTGAAACTAGCTTTTGTTTCAGAGAATATCGGATGTGGACTCTGCAGCTGTTCCCTCACTCAATGAGGCATCAGTCAGAAACTCTCATTCCAGTTTAACTGACCTCTAGAGAGGTGTGGGCCCAAAACTGAGCTTCTCTCATTACTCAATGTCACAGCTACTGACTGCAACACAGCCCTAACATGAAAATCTGCAGAAAAGGCATAATAAACACCTTCATGAAATGACCTCCTGCCACAACAGAACTGAATTTCTTAGTCACGTTAATTGCTGATTGCTCTGCATTCTGGAGAATGCGATTTTTCTACCTGATGTAATTTTATCATTTGCTCTACTATCAATGCCTTTGTGCTTTATGACCTCATTCTAATGGTAATTAAGGTCCATTATTCAGATATCTGCCATTTTACAGGAAACTAGCATTGCAATTGCACTAAATTTGGTCAACTGAAGATAATGCAAAACATTAACTCACATACTTCATGGCGAGTAGTTTTACAAAATTCATAATAAAGAAGTTGTCACAGTACATTTGACCTAACTTTTACATTTAGCAAGGAAGATAAGGGAACAATGTTACCCATCCCTCAGTAATACTGTACAGGATTTTACTGAACAATATTTCAATATTTCAGTTTTTCAACCCCAGCTGAGATTCCATCATAAGTAAATTTTCAACCTAAACAATCTTTAGATTTCCAATATTATCTGGGGTTTTACAAAATAAAACAAGGTTTGTTAGTCACTGGGTGCTGATTTTGGCTGGGATAGAGTTGATTTTTTTCATAGTAACCAGTATGGGCTATATTCTCCTGTGACACAACTGCACTATAAAATAGATTTAAATCATCAGTCACTTATTTGTCACAAGGAAGGCTTCAGCTGATTAAAAGATTGTGTGATCTACTCTCTTCTGCCACTACTTAGCTCTCCAAGCTCAGAGTAAACTGCAGAGAAAGGCCAAAGAACAGTTCGAGTCCACTCAGCTCCTGCAAACTTACAAAGCTCATGAGCTCTTCTGCCTCAGTACCAAAGAAGCACTTTCCAGAACCAAAGAAGAACTCCTGAAGCAGAATTTCACATGAAACAGCTACCCTAAGCCACAAGGCCGTCAAGGCCCGCCTGCACTACAAGACACGTGGAAAAACTTGTCAGCATTACACTGATGTAACTGACATGATACTAGCAGGATCTCAATTTACCTCACAGGAGAATATTAATATATTGCACAGTGACTGATCTCTGAGACTTTCAGGAAACTACAAAAATGGCTTAGAGACTCTTTTTTACAGTTCATCCACCCAACTGAAAAGATCCCTGAGCATCCCAGATGCCTCTGTAAGGACACCTCACTTACCCAACTGAGGAAGCACATCTGAGGAACATACAATGGTTAAAAATTACCAGAGACACAGAGAATTTACCTGATTACCTTGGTTCATTCATTCTGGTATGATCATGCTGGTGTTATTCCATGATTTCTCCAGCACATGTGACAAGATCACCAGGCCTTCGTATGCTGGAAATTACACAAAGCGTGAGAATCACAATCTCTCTTGCATTTATGATAGTGAAGATAAAGAGGGAGCCATTTTTCTAAAGTCAGGTTTATTTCTCTTAGTTATCAATTCACTTTAGGCTAATTGAGATTAATCTGACCTGTTGATGTGGCCGAGCTAAGGATTCAGAAATAATATGCTCATAATAAAGTCACCCAGTAGCAAATTGGTTCAATCCTGGCAACAATGATTTTTAGAAGCTTATATCAAAAATATAATTAATGTAATACATTACGAATAATCTCTCATACACGATTCAGTCACAAATACCATTAAATAATAAAGAATCTAACCACATTGTTCCCCACACAGCTCTTTGAAAGCTCCTTTTACAAGGACTCAGAGTAATCAGTACGGGATGAAACAAATTTATCTGAATGTGCCACAACCAGTTCATCCATGCTGTAAGAGCCTTTTGGGAGACAAGAAAGAGAACAACCACTCTTCAGAGAGCTTTTCCCACTCAAAATACATCTGTGGCTATGACAAACTCTTGAAGATGCTACAAAACATTGGCAGTACAGGAGCTGTGAGAGGCCAGGAAGAAGGAGGTTGTGTCCTTCCCAGGGCCTAATCCAAAATTGCCCGAGCTCCAGGAGTGTCCTCCCGAGAAATATTGAGAAATACATAAGGAAGAGGGCCCCTCTCACCAGGGGACCTTCAGGTACAGCCTATTAACCCCTCAGGGCCCTGCTGGATGTGGGCACCAGTAGCAGGAAAAGCCTTGCTCCTGGTAAAGCCCCAAGGATAATGCCCACCCCAATGTGAGGTGTTGTCTGACTCCCAGAGAAAGGGGCTGCCAAGTGTGATTTCTGTCTGTGCACCCCTGTGCAGAGGGGGACTGTCACCACCCTGTGCCACACACGCAGGGCACCTACTGCTCCAGGGATGGCAATTCACCAGCATTCCCACTTCTCCAGGGGAAAGACAGCAAGGTATGTACCTGCAGCATGGTACTCCTGCCTCTTTGGGAAACCCCTTCTGAGAGGGCTTGGCAGCTCTGCTGCATTTCTGCTACTGGGACAGCAACCAAGATTGTGCCTGAAAGGGCTGGGACTTTGTTTTTACCTTTCTTTTAATAGTTCCTTCCTTCTTTTTTCCGGATAGGAATTTTGATTAGAACAAGCCCATCCCCTACTGCAAACAGGCACTGCAAATGAAATCACAAGTTTTCCACCTCAAAATAACTTAGTGGAGCAGAGGTTAATCCGCCTCAGTGAGGTAACCTGTTGACTCCTGCCAAAGATTACAAGTAAAGGGTTGAAAAGCGCTGCTGACAAACTGCTCCCCAACACCCCTGAGGCCCCAGGAGGGGTGCCCTGGGCCTGCTGCAGCCCTGGGGTCAGCCCCTCTCAGCCCCTACACACAGGGCACGGCAATGCCCTTGTTCCATTCTATGCCCCCTGTGGCAAAGCACACTCCATGCAGTATTTATACAGCTGGTACACACATAGTACTTATACACAGGTGAACAAAGCAAACTGCTCCACCATTCTCCATAAAGTCAAGTTTCTAACGTCACTGGGATTCAGTAGGGATTTATCTTCTAAAAAGGCTAAAAGAGAAGAAAGAGAAAAATGTATCCAGCTGGCTTTTGAAAGTGTGTCCTTTTTCTAACCCCTTTGTTTTTATCAGCAAGTTTTGCTGGTGTGCCCTGGTTCCCTGGTTGCATTGGTACTGCTTTTTACAGCCACTTGTGTCCTAGCAGATGCTCTCCTGGTCTCTGCTGGGAGCACATCCCTGCTCTGTTCACAGGATCTTCAGGCAAACCCGAGGATTCCGTTAGTTTGGATGATGGGCTGAGTCAGGACAATACAGGCAAGGCTCAAAGCTGTATGTATTCCTCTCCACAGAGTGTGCCAAACTGTTCTGGCACTGCTGAGAATCTGATGTGTCATACCAATGAACCCAGGTATCCTGACTGCAAAAGTAAGGACTGTCAAGATCAAACATGTCGCTTACAAGGAAATGACAAAATATACACAAGGACAGCCTGTTTTCCACCTTACTGAAAGAACAATTCTATCCCTGCTTGTATTCCTTGAGGCTATGTCTGTCTTGTTATTTATTCTTTGTTTCATTCTTAATATCCATTGTATCATGTATCTTAGTGCATATTTGTTCTTATGATTATATTGCCTTGCTGCTGTTACATGATATAGGCTACTGACTTTAATTCTGATTATTGACATACAGCTTTTTAAAGTTGTGAAATACATATTTTAAGCTTCTTTCTTCTTTTTAATCAGTGTGTGTTTATATTTTAAATTAAATTCATAAGCTTTCACTTTTCTGAAGTAATTTCATTATTAGTCTCAAGGAAATACAAAGAGCTGCTTTCAGAATCATATAGGAAGTTTCATAGCTGTGCATTTTATTTATTTCCTGATCAGCACAGAAGATCATTGGTCTATCTTGTCAGCCTCAAGCTTCTATAAAACGAAATAGCAAACAGAGTTTTTGCTTGAGGCAAGAGGTTATTTTGTTCCTTTCTCCCAAAAGGTTCTGTGTCGTCTAGGATGTGACTCAGATACTTCAGCTGTGTTAGGCAATCTGCATTGAAATGTTTATAAACTCTCACACTGAGAGTACTTTCTGCAGTTTGGGCCCAAGGGTCCCCAAAGGGAAAGGATCTAGAGGGAAAGTGCAGATTTGTTGTCTACTGTTATTTTTATTTCAAACAGGTTTTTTTCCTCTTATTATCAGTGGAGCTACTTGTACCCTTACCAGTCTTGTACCCTTACCGAAGTCTATTCAGCCCTCCCTCTTCAAAGTCAGATGCAATATAAGGTTTATAGGAAGTGGCAATGTTTTATTGGCTCAGCTGGCATAATTAGAAAAATTAGGTGAGCTTTTTGGCACAGCCGACCTCCAGTCAGCTTAGAGAGTTATTTCTTACATATGTCTACCTCAGGAAGTGGTGTAATCCAGCCAAATTCTACTCTCCTAGCTCCTTCAGCTGAAGCCAGAAGACTGGATTTGCACAGCCAGGACAAAATTTGGCCCACAGTCAGCTCCAGAAAGAACATTAGCATCATTGACACTTGAAGAAAAATCCTTCATTATTTTAGAAATATGTTCAAAGTCTGGCTTTTTCCCTGGACTTCTGTTCCACTATAAACATTGTAGACAATCAGTATTACTACTGTGAGATATATATGTTGCTATTTTTTTTACTTCCTGTAGTGTTACATGTACATTTCACTACACTGCATATAAGGCTCATATGCCAGCAACCATGTGAAACTCTAAACAAGCAGTCAGCATTTCACCTGTAAAGAGCAAGGGGCCTGGGTCTCCAGGGATTGTTCCCGGCAGAAAAGTTTGGTCCCTCTGCTGTTAATATTGGTGTATTTGGGGCTGTGATGGTTGCTTGTTTTACTGAATCAGGTTTCATGGCAGGAATTTTCAGGGTCCTCCACTTCTATCCAAGCATGTAATGTCATTAGCTGCTGGTAGTGGACAAAGTTCTTCTAACTGGAAAAACTGCTTTGCCCTTGAGTTTTGCAAAGGTTGAGAGTAGTTGTCATTTTATCTCAGATAATAAATCTCCTATTCATTTTGACAAAGGCTTGGGTATTTAACAGCGTCACACAAACTGAATCTATACAGAGCAAACAGTCAGACAGAGACTGCCATTGTGGATGAGTTGTATTACCTTCAGCCTGGTGCCTAAAAAACATCCTTGAAGCATGGTCTTGACTCTACCCCAATACAATGCACATGCTGACAGATCAGAGCCTTGGAAAATAATTGTTGGTAGATAAAGTAAATCCTTGTCAAAAATGTACTCTCTGATGAAAAGATCAATAGAAGTAATCAAGACAATCTGTTGGGAGCCATGCAAAGGTTGTAGAAACAGAACAAGGGCTGGGAGTTTTAGCTGAAGTATTTCTGCAAAAATCATGCAGCAGCATAAGTAACGTTTCTTTAGAGGAAGGAATGAGTAACAAGGAAATGGCAATCCTAGTCTGTCTACTCTCTCTCCCTCTTTGTTTTTCCTTTTTTCCTCCCTCCCTTGTCTGGTGAATTCTTTTGTAGTTTTCTGATTGCATTTCATTAGGAACATTTCCATTTCATGGCTGTGGGGTACTGGTTCTTAGGTGTCAACTCAGCAACATTGTTGAGAATTTATAAAACTCTAAACTCATGAATAGCTGTGTTGGAAAAACTGGGATTACTGATATCTGTAAAGTCAGATTCTATTTAAAACCCTATTCCATTCCACATATTTGTTCAGAAAGGTAATTTAAGAAGATAGGCTTTTCAGAACAAGCTAACTGCATGCTTTGGCATTAGCTCTACCCTGACAGCTAAGACCTCCACTCACATGGACCAGGATTTTCCTGTGCTAGGCACCATAATATCCTCTGCTCTGAATCAATTCTTTGGAATATTCACCTGCATGCTTTGCCAAACTAGATTAGAGTTTGATTTTGTTTACATCTCTCTGCAGTGTCCTATTTTTTATTTATTCAGTTATTTATTAAGCCATGGTGGTGCTTGTAGAAGAAGAGCATAGAATTACTCTCTGCTGTACTGTACAAACAAGAAACGTGAGAATTCTTAGAGATAAAAGGTAACATAAAGACACGGAAGAGAGGAGAGAGGGAACAGTAATAAGCATCTAATGTTACCTGTGCTGTTTATGAAGCTTAAAGGAAACAGACAACTGCTTGAAACCAGGATTTTGCTAGTTATTTCTGTAGTGTGTTTGTTCCCTGCTCTGCTAGCTTTCAGACAGTAGTCACAGTTTTCATGGAGTGAACAGTAGTCATCAAACAGAGGGAGGGATCAAAGCTGACTAGCGACAGAAACTTTTCTTAAACTCCAGCAAGCAATGTCATCTAAAGGAGACTCTGAGATACAAGGATGTCCGTGCTCCACCTCCAAGACAAATAAAATTCAGAAGCATGACGTCCTTTTCATGGCTTGCCCAGAGCAGCACGGAAAGGAATTCTTTATACCGAGCTGTTTAACTCTTTTAGTCACATAGGCCAGCCAGTATCTTTAATTGTGTTTGATTTACTTTGTCTCCAGGATCTGAAGGTCCAAATAGTGATGTATCTCATTCATTTTTTCATTTGCTACCTCACACACAATCTCAGCTTCCTCACTCATCCACATGTACCCACTTCCCTCTGACACCTTTCTGCATTCTGCCTCCTCACTCATTCATTCATTCCAGCTGTTCTCCCTGTATGATCCCCAAGGCCCACATCCTTCTCCCCTCTCTCCCAGGCAGTGTTGCACTTTCCACCTCCCCTTTGCTTCTCTAAGAAGAAGCTGACATGCTCAAAATCCAGCAACAGCAAAGGCCAAAACAAAAAGGTGCAATGAAAACTCAGCAACAGCTGAGCTGCAGCAGAAAGTCATGAAGAGCATGAAATTGGTCAGTCTTAAAGAACTTCTAAAGCAAGTTAAAGGTCTTCTAAGTTCCATTTTGTTTGCTTCTTCTCTACTGACTGCAACCGTGATCCATATGTCCTTTGTAACAACAAACAAAACGATACCAACAACTAAACCAACAACAAGGAATCCATAGAAATAGTGGTCTCAAAGGAACCGCATCAAGCTCCCCTGAGCCACATGTCTGTGCAGCACTCAAGGGTATTCGTCAGAATTGTCACTTTGTGCCTGCTCAGCTCTTTCCTTGGCATTCTGTTGGCCATGGCCACAGATGGGGTATTGGTTTGGATGGACATTTTCTCTCATGTACTTGTGGCCATGCTTATACTGAATGATCAGAGTGGAAGGAGTTCTCATCTGGTTAAAACCAACATCAGCTTACTTACTGTTCTTGTCTTACATTAGTGCTGGGGTAAAAAAAACCTTCAAACTTATTAGCAAAGCAAACGTTTATCAGAAGCGTTTGATTCTGTTTCCCAGTGTCTAGTTTGCTTTCCTGCTGAATTACACAAAGGTTAAGAGTTTGATTTGGCATTCATTAAATAGTTTACCACACAATAGAAATACCAAGATCTCTCTGAGCTAAATGTAACACCCTAGGATGGCATCAGCAGTTGTATGAACAACTTGATTTCTGGTCAGTTCTAATGGAAAAGTGTTTGGTTTTTCAAGTGTAGTTGACAAGACATGATTTTCAAACATAAGCAAGTCCCCACCAAATTCCATGATGATGCAATATGTTGATTTCTTAAACGATATATCAAGGAATTTATACTCTTTCTACATTCTCACTGAAGTATTTCCACCTTCTCCTTCGTAAAAGACTTGGCGCAAGTGGATCAAAAGTTTGTAAAGAGTCAACTTAAGAAATTAAGGTTTTAGAAAAGAAATGTCAAGAAATTAAAATTTTGACAAAGTCATAGCAGTTGGAAAGAGGGTCTTGCATGGAAAATGTTGTGTAATTTCATCTGGCAGTGCTATGAAGTAAAGATATAACAAACACTCAGGAGCAAATAAAAAATTGAGTCAATTATGTTCAAGCCAATATATAACTGCTTGTTCAAGACAGTAACTCATAGCAGTAGATATGCAGTCATTCAGCTGCTGTGATTATACACTGCATTATGCATTGCCTTGGGATAGGAAGCACTTTGCCCACTTAGTAAGGCAGCATGGGAAAGGATACAACCATTATCAAAGCATACATTATTAAAGGATTAATAAAATTTATATGAGCTTCCATAGAAGTCTCATCACAGATTTCAGTGGGACGTCAATAATGTTCTACATATATTAAATTCTTACCCAGCTCTGAAAAATAGAGGATAGAAAACAGCTAGGAGGTTAATCACTAAAATACAACTGCAAGTTCTTATGTTTTAGCAAATTAGCATAATTTAAGAAAAATATAAATTTGCACAGAATTTCGTCATGACTTTCATTATCTGGATTTCTGGGCCACATAAAAAAATACCCAAAGACATTTCTTCTCCCAAGGCATTCTTCATTGGAACAATTCAGATAATCTTCCTGCCTGTAGGCCTATAGGAATAACTTTCCCACATTAACTTTCTAGGACCTTTGAATAAAAAATGGTCTGAGGAAAGTTATTTTAAAAATAAATTTTGGTGTAGAACTGACTAATTCACATGCATAAATATACTTATGTTCCTTTCACTTTATGAGCAAATATTAGCTATAATAGTGACTAATTAGCGGGTACGCCCAAAAGAACAACCATGAGAGTTTCTTGACATTCTATTCAATTCTCCTTGGTTTCAAAATATAACATGCCAAAGGTTTTGCTCCATTCAGAACTTTCATATGGGTTTGATCCACAAATACCCTAGTAAATAATTCTAGAGCCAGATGTCTTTTTGGGTACAGCTAATGTCTCTTATGTACAGAATGAGCTCATTCAGTTCTTTCATGACTAGTCAAACTGGAAATTCTTTCCCAAAGTCTTGCTTGTCTTTGATCTTGATATGTACAGGATTTTGTTAGGAAATAAGTAGCACTAAATGGAAAAACCCACTGGATTGTCCAGGTGTGTATACAGCAAGGTCTGTGGTTGAGACCACCTTACCCTGTGCAATTAAGATAGGTTTATTTTAATCCAACACTATGTTCTATTACATAAAAGAGTCACAAGATGTGAGACACTCCTCTTCCATGAGTGAAACGAGAGAGCATTAGTTACTTTGCTCAGATTAGGACAACATCAAAGGCACTTTAATTTTCTCCTAGTGTCAAGGTGTAACGAAGTCTCTGCAGGCAAAAGAGCCCATTCCTACCCTCAGCACACCAGAATATGGGGAAAAGGGTTTGCATTTAAAATTATCAATTTTCAATAATTAGGTTTTTTTACTCTAGGACCAACCAGCATTGATTTCTTGTCAGAATAGGATGTAACTGTAGAATTTGTTAGTTGCTTCTTGAGACATTTATTTAAAAATATTTAGCCAGGGATAGAGATGGAAATCAGACACACAGAGAAATTTTACACATTGGCATTCTACATCATGAAGTGGATAGCAAATCCGAGGACTCCTGACTCTCAGCAGACTGCCATATCCACCTCTGTGAGAGACAAAAGTCCAACCAGATTCTTGCTAGAGATCACATCATTGCTTTAATTCTGAATTAGAGCAAATTTATTTTTATACTTTTTTGTTAACATTTCTTGCATTATACATCAAGATTTTTACTGTAAATTATGTCCTATCCACATCCAGACTCAGACTTAATTTAAATATGAATTTAAATATTATGCTCTACATAGACAGTGAGCTACACTACCTCATTGCAGCTATGGGTAGTATCCAGAATGGGTATGGGATACCCTAAGAAAAATGCAATGAAAATATTTGTATCCTTCTTTTACTATTATGATAGAAATTTCAAGCCCTTCTATATGCAAGGCAATTTAATAAGCTACCTTGATATTACTCATGATGCACAAAGAATAGAGTTAACAGGTTTAAATGCTTATTTCAGCTACAATAAACTGACTGCCTGAGGGCCATCCACATTCTGCTTTGACTGGACCCTAAATACCATATGCAGAATGGCAATTAAATTAAGCCAAGTGTGAGTTGTTTTGCATGTTCTTTCTGTTTGTAAAGAACAATACTTAAAATTTCAACTCAGCAGTAAAATAATAGCAGCAATCAGTACAGATCTATTGCTCTGGAAACCTCTTGTTGCAACTAAAATTAGTCAAGCAGTGCAGTCAAAGACACCAAGATTCTTACTTTGAATTGTGTCCTGTCCATGTTCATACACACACATAGGCAGAAATAACCAGATTTTGTTTACTAAGTACTTTCAATTAGTTGTAAGTGGTTTGAAAATCAGTTCAACTACTTTATTTACCCCAGCAGTGGCAGGCAGAAGTTTGCTGTCCTGTAATTCTTGCTTGGTCTTAAAATAAAGGGTGATGCCATGATCTGTGGAAAGCAGAAGCTTGCTTACCCCTGTTCCGGCTTTGCCCCTCTTGTTGTTTGCTGACTGCAGAGCACCCCCAGAGAGCAGGTGGTGTACTCAGCACCAGGCTGGGCTGTCTTCTCCATGTCTGGTAGTTACCAGTGTTTTGACAGATAAAATAAGGAGAGCATTTTAACAGAGCAATACAGTCACAGCCACAAGGGTCACAGTCACTCTCCTTCACGGACATGGCAGCTCTGTAATGTCTTATGTACATGACAATGCCTAGGGATTTGGAAAATCCTACTTTTGGGAAGCATTTGATGAAAGATGACCATATATAAGAAAAGGAATTAAACTAGAACACTGGTTCTCTGTTCCTGAACAGGCAGAAGTACATTTAACAATGTCATGGTGATTTTTAACAGCTAAAGAGGATCTCTGAAATTTAGATAGGAATGAGTTAGGAAAACAAAGATGGAAACAGAATTGGTAGTAAAAGGCTGGTACTGCAGCATTTAGATGTGTTACAAGATGAGTACTTGTATGAAGACCTAGAAGCCCCCTCCAAAAAATTTGAAGCCACAAATATGTCATGTGTAAAACATATGATTTCAGTTCAGTAATTTGCAAAACTATAGAAAATAATTAAACTCACAATGAACAATCTTGCACAAAAGGGCGATGAAATTTTGGAGCCAGGACATCCACTGACAAGGAGATACGGAATGATAATCCTGGCTTCTCAGACAGAAGTTCAGCTGAGCCTCTAAACTCAGTCAACACTGCAGATAAGAATTAAACTTAGAGCCTGAACCTCCCATGCAATCTTCAGACTGAATTAAAAGTTACCTGCCAATATGGGCACAATCTTAGTCTGTCAAGCATTGAGGATATGTGCAGCACTAATGAGCATGCTCTAATCTGAACAGTTTTACAAAGAACATGTGCAGAAGTGACTCATCAAGTGTCACTGAGAAAGACTCACAAGTACACCAAAATGTGTTCAACAGCAGATTCTGAAATAGGCAAAGAAATGCAAATAAAAACTCAAGATTGGTTTGGGAAACTAAAAAGTCATTAAAATGAGGAGGTACATGCAATTACTGGGACAGAAGAAATAATTATGCCAAGCTTATGCCAAGTGGAGAAGAAAAACAAAACAAAAAAATGAACTGTGTTGAAGTCTCCCACCAAGGATTCAAAAGGTCAGATTTGGCTCATGTATGTTATTAGTATACAACAAAATAAGCATTTTATGAAATAAAGAAAAGATGCACAGACAAGGCAAACCCACAATAGTGCCAAACAGATAACAAAATGCTGAACAGATAACAATGCATTGCTGGTGATAGTACTCCAGAAAGGTGTACTCAACACTATGCAGAAGAGGAAAACAAAGCTGAAATCCAGCCAGATGAACCAAATGAGAGCTATAAACATCATCCTGACACTCTGAGAACCAAGTAAATACTGAAGGTGAAAAACCCAGCAGCTTTCATGCAACAGGTATACATGATTTACAGTGGAAAAGTGATGCTTTCAGCTGAATTAAGTGCCCTGTTGTGCTGGGTTGACAGTGGCTGTATGCCACGTGCCCATCTCTCCCCCAGTGTGGGCTCCTCTCTACGTGATTCCACAGATCCTGCCAGGAGACTCCTCCAGCACAGGTTTCCTGCAGGGCCACAGCCTTCTTTGGACATCCACCTGCCTAGGTGTGGGGTCCTCCATGGGCTGCAGGTGGATCTCTGCTCCTCCATGGCCCTCCATGGCTACAAGGGCACACTCTTGGCTGCACCATGGCCTGCCGGGGAATCTCTGCTCCAGCACTTTCTCCCCCTCCTTCTGCACTGACCTTGGTCCCCACATATTCTCACTCCTCTGGCTACAATGCTTCTGTGGAGTAATTTATTTCCATTTCCTAATTACATTGTCCCAGAGTCATTAGCATCACTGATGGGCTCAGTTTTGGCCAGCAGCAGGTCCCTCTTGGAGCTGGCTGGTGTTGGCTCTATGGAATGTGGGAGAAGTCAACCCTATAGTCCCCCTGCTATGAAAATCTTGCCACACAAAACCAATACAATGATGACTTTAAGGACATTCAACATGGTAAAAGTGACTCACCACACCCCTGGGCAGAGAATGCAACAAGAGTAGCCCTGAGGAGAAGGACTTGGGGTGTTGGCAGATGAGAAGCTTGACATTCCAGATGTCAAACCAGTGGCATCCTAGNGCTCTATGGAATGTGGGAGAAGTCAACCCTATAGTCCCCCTGCTATGAAAATCTTGCCACACAAAACCAATACAATGATGACTTTAAGGACATTCAACATGGTAAAAGTGACTCACCACACCCCTGGGCAGAGAATGCAACAAGAGTAGCCCTGAGGAGAAGGACTTGGGGTGTTGGCAGATGAGAAGCTTGACATTCCAGATGTCAAACCAGTGGCATCCTAGGCTGTGTCAAAAGCAATGTGGCCAGCAGGTTGAGGGAGGGGATTCATCTAGAGCACTGCATCCAGCTCTGGAGCATAACAAGAACAGGAACCTGTTGGAATGAGTCAAGAGAAGGGCTATGAAGATGATCAGAGAGCTGGAGCACCTCTCCTGTCAGGAAAGGCTGAGAGGGTTGTTCAGCCTGGAAAAGAGAAGCCTTTCAGTCCCTAAAATGGGCCTGTAAGAAAGCTGGAGGGGGAACTTTTACGTGGACAGAAAGAGATAGGAGAAGGGGGAACAGCTTCAAACTGAAAGAGGACAGGTTTAGATTAGATATAAAGAATAAATTCTTTGCCATGAGGGTGGTGAAACACTTCACCACACACTTAAGGTGTCACTCTGTAATTAAGGAACATTGACTAATACTGCTGACAAATGAGGCAAGTTACTTCATTACTTCTAACCTTCACTGCTCTTAGCTCTCACTTTTTTTTTTTCCATTTAGACAATCTAATCTCCATAGAAAGTTTTCCTCCACATTCCACAGTACCTTGCATAACCAGTTCTAAAATTACTGTAACAAAGTAAAAAAGTGGTAACAGTATATAACACAGAGCTCATCTGCCATTCACTGTTAGAGTTTAACTCTGTCCAGATGATTTTCAGCCTTGTTTTCTGTGGAGAAACCTCTATGAGATTTCTCAAGTGGTGTGACATGTTATACTAAAAATACCCAGACTGTATCATTTATTCTAAGAACTAGGGAAAGGAGCCCATGGTCAGAGAGCACCCACCGTTTTCTTCCACAGTGGCAGTGCACATATTTATTGTGGGGAAGTTAACAGGCCATTGAAAGAAAGGGTGGAGAGTGAATCCCTGGGTAGGGCTGGAAAGTAAAACCCTGGGGAGTCACCTGTAGACTGATGGAAGGAAAGAATGACTGAGGCTATTAGAGACAGGTGAGAAAAGCTTGAGCAGGACAAGCTGAGGAGAGCAACTAAACCTCTACAGAGCTTGAGGAAAGGGTGTGCCAGATCCTCTGCTTAAGTTAATACCAACTTCGTTGACGTTAATTGCAGGCTGTCATTACTTTACGTTACTTTCCACACCACAATAGCCTCTTCTCTGACCAATCCAATTCTTTCATTTTGCCAGTTGACATGGCAAGCAATGACTTCACAGATCTGAGGCACAATGCCTGGGCACAAACCCAACCCGGGCACAAAACCCGGGTCCCAGCTGTCTCTGGTTTATCACACTTGTGAGGAGGTACAAGTTCTCAACTCTGCCGGAGCTGTAATTTGAACACAGAAGGCTAATGATTTTAGTTTTCACTAAGAGCCTTACTGCTACCACTACCTAAATACTGAATGCTTACCTTTGCCACCCTTATATGATCTACTTTCAGATTGTAATTGTGGTATTTATAGTATATATTATATTGACATTTTATCTGGCATTTGAAATTTTAGATTAAACCAGTATAATCAATGTCTCAAGTTTTGCCCCTACTTCTGTGCAAGAAACCAAGAAAAAAGGATAGAATTGGAGATATGATATTCATCCTCAGAATTATTTGATTTACTATTACAAGAGGTACTTTCAGTGATCAGTCCACTGGTACAGATTTTTGATAGAAGATCAAAATGAGAGAAGAATATTTGTCAGCCATATCCTTGGCTGTTGCAGTTAACTTCCAGTGACTTCCAATAACGTCCCAATAACTGGTTTCAGTCACCTCTATCCTGAATTAATAGCCATGGAAATTAATCTGAGATGTCAAGACAAGATTCTGTTTTTTACACATATTCAAACTGAGAAAAACAGACAAAAATGCAACTAATAAATGAATAATGCCTTTGACATTTCCCTGAAAATTTCCTCTTGGAAATGAAAGTGCTTTGTTTTAGTGCCAGCCAATACCAAAAACTGGCATCCCTTGGTGTATTCCTGATACAAATTAACAGTAAAAACAGCTGATAAGTTTCTGTTGTTAAAGCACTTCAAAACTTGCTTCTGGGGTTTCTTTCCCCTCATACAACTGTAGGTGAGAGCTTGCTCCTTCCTGCCTATGTAAGCTCTTTTCACTGTATTATCTGGGAAACTGAAAAGTCCTTGAACTGCTTTTTTTAATCTACGTGAACCACTTGAAGCAATTCTGTGACCAATGAACATGTTTGCTTAAACCCTTGTATTTTTTGTGATACTTTCATCTACTGACATGATTCCCCCAGGATCAGTAAAAAACAAAGAAAAACCTGATAGTTTTCAAAATTTCATAAGCCACCTAACAGAGTTACCTGAATTTCTTCTGCACCTGTTAATGTTATTAACAATTACATCCACTCCTTGGGGTCGAGAGGGAGGAAGAGAGAGGCTGTAAGATTGAATAAGTTGAATACTGTAACGTCTGACCGTCCCTAGAGATCAAAAACCTCAGTCTGAGCAGTAGCAATCACAGCAACTCCAGAACATGAACAGGTTTGAGCAAAATTCCTGGGCAATATCTTTTGAAGAACACCTTTGAGTACAACTGGGACAGCCTGCTGAACAACCACTGTGCACTGCTAAATGCTTAGTGGAATAACATATTCAAGTCTGACACGTATTGCTTTGGTCACAAAGAGTTATGAGGGTGAAAATTAAAAACTATCTTAGAAGAAAAACGAAGTGTTTGATATTAGCACTCTGCCTAGCAACAATCCCTGCGAAAGAGACAGGACAAAGGAGAAAGCAGCCTTGACCCCAGTGACACTCCTAATCATCCTAGGTATGGACACCTTCATCACCTTTACCAGAGGAATACGAAAAGCATTGATTGCCCCCTCAGAAAGCTCATCCCTTTATCAGTATTCCCTTGCTCTTATACACCCAGTGGAAAACAAGAAACTCTCTCAGAATGTTTCAAAGCAGCACAAGAAGATCCTGACTTTGATGCAGAGGTGGGTGTAACTGAGCAGGGAGGCAAGCTCTGCTCCTTCTAACCATCACAAACAGCCTGTTGCTAAAGGCATATGCGCATTGGTTGCTGAAAGCCAACTTTGTTGGGTGGCTTGTCTAATTGTGTAAGTGAGACTAGAGTATATTTGTTTAATACAGCTAACTGGTCACGTAAACAAGAAATCATTTGCCTTCTCTATGTACAGATGAATTTATATTCATTATGAGTACTGGCACAGAATAATGTTCTATGGGCAGGAAATGCAGTATTTTCTTTTCTCCTGGTTTGCTGAAGCATAAAGATACAGATTTAGAGTGTGTAAACAGCTTACTCCTGATTAGGAAGATGTAACTTCATTAAACATCCTGGACATTTTGACAGAGAACGTTTCATGCTATAGCAAGCCAAAATGTTGACTTAAGTACCCCAACATTGCCATAGCAAGCTCCCAATCCAGATAACACTCCATAAAGAAACTATTTTTAATTTATTTTATAGTACTAAATACATAAGGCTCTGATCTCTTTAGAGCTAAACAGAAGTGGAAATAGGGGCTGAAATGGAAAAAACTGAAAGAAAATGACACCATTCAATTCAGCAACACCTGAATGGAATATTGTATTATACTCTCCTATTCTTTTACGGAAATATTTTAAAACGTATAATTGCAGGCTAGGATTTTGGTAAGAACCCAAGGGAATTAGGTTATGGCTGTGATCCCATTTTACGATTAGAACAACTTCCTGAATTTGTGTCCTTCCCCTGCTTCAGCAGAAATGATAAACACAAGCAGAGACTGCTGAACTGAATCTTACAGACATGCAGAAGGTAAAACTGTCCCATTTTACCCAAAGAAAGTATTTTCTGCCTCTCCACACATCCTAGATTTTGTGGGTTTTCTGCTCCTTACTCCTGAGGCTCCCCCACCCCGAATTTTATCTCCCAGGTCCCTCTGGCTAAATCCCCCACTGAGCAGCTGCCATCATTCCATTCTTTATGATGGAGATTTTTTTAATCCATCAGCTACCTGCACTCTGGTAAACTGTGAGGAGGCAAAAGCTGAGGGTGAACTGAGGGAAAATGATGTATATAGCAAGTGCTGGACTGGAAATTGTTTTTGCTAAACCTAGCAGTTTAAAAAGAATTGTTTCACTAACTTTGAATTGTTTTGTCCATCTTTTACTATATTAAGGTAAGATATATTGACCTAGGAAATAGACAGAAATCTGCCTGGAGCAACTCATCCTACCTCCAACGTCAAGCTAAAAAAGATAAAGTGAGAAGAAGTAGAAATACTGTCTGTGCTTATTGTAGTATTCATTTGTTCCTGCTTTTGAAAAGATTGCCCAGTAAAACTGCAAAAACTCAATGTTCAGGAAAAAAAGATCCATTAAACATTTACTGGCAAGCCTTATACCCTCGATTCATTGCTTGTTTCCCTAATTTGTTCTCATAACTCTGTGGATGTGAACAGAATTAAAGAAGAATTATTCTGAAACAATGTAATCATGATCACAGACTATAATCAATCTTTTTGGTCCTAGAAAGCTGGTACAAGACTGGCTGGCTGGCTGAAATTACTCCTGATATTTTCTATGAGAAGGCAAAACCCAAGAATTGAAAGTAGATGTCAAGGTTTAAGGCCATTTCTAACAAATGCAGGATAGGTGTGGGTGAAGCTGTCTGGATCTTTCTCAGATGGGTGCCTAATGCCTGTCAGTGCCACACAGAGGGGTTTCCATGGCATGTACTCAGAGTGGCCATGTGAGACTGCAGCACCCTTCAAGGCTATTATTCTGTTCCTTTTACAAGAAGATTAGCTGCCCCAATAAGCATGGAGGGACTTCTTGACGCTGGGTCCCCACATATGAAATATTCCACAAACTTCAGAAATCAGTGGGGTTTTTTGCCAAGGAGTTGCCTGGCATCAATTATAGTACTGAAGAACTTAGAAGAGTTACTTACCATCCATCTGCATAACTGTAAAGCAACACCAAATTAAATTTGTTCCAGGACCTGTTATTTGTGGAGGAGGAGTTGCATTTTATTTGCTATCATGTTACGTTTCTTTACTAGACTGAACCTTAAAATGAACATACGTAAATGTATTTACTCCTCCCAAAATGCAAATACCATTGGCCAGTTTCTGAGGAAGGAAGAGCATCCTCTGTTTACCTGTTCATTAGCTAAAATCCCCCAAACCTCACCTTTCTACACTCTCTGAATCAATCTGGGACTGAAGCCAACGTCACCTACTATATAAGAGCGACAAAGCCCAGATGAACCACGGTCCTGATCAAGTTTAGACCCAACATCCTTGTGCCAAACTCCACTCAGGATGGGGTTTGGCAGGGGGATATTGCCACCAGAATGGGCTTTCCTGTTAGTAGTTTGCTGTATCCATCAAATAGGTAAGAAATTTTCTTTTGTACTGGGAAAAGAAAAAATACTCTATTTAAACCTAGTAATATATTTCAAAAAACTGTACTAATTCATTCATATAAGAGGAGGCCGACAGGATTTCTTTATATATTTTCATTGAATATTAAATATCTGTCTATTAACTGGACTGATTTAATTTAATATTGCCTCAAAATTCTGTATAAAACAACATATGGAAAGTAGCCTTGAAGATCAAATCCAAAAAACCTCTTATTTGTTTCTTAAAATGTCAGATTTTCAGTATCCCATATGCCTTACAAAAGCATTTTATTCCTGTTGCATTTTGTATTAGAATTCATTATGAATGTTATGGTTCTCATGAAATCTAAACCACTACATTTTCCAGTTGCTAGATCAGATCCCTGGTCAATCTTTTTCAGTATTTTGTCACCTACCAGGGGCTAATACCAGATTTCTCAACATTTCTTGCAATTTCTTCGGCAAAAGAAAGCAGGAGGGAATATTCATATGGCAAGGATTTTCAGTAACTAATTGTGCAGTTACTAATTTGTAATACCCTATGCAAAATATTTATATAAATTGAAGATATTGATTATGAGCAGGACTGGGAGATTTATGTGCCACCACAGTCCATTATTTTGGATGGGTTTTTTTCACCTGTCAATATTATATCAATCAGGGCTGGTCTTGGCAGTTTTTATTAATATGAGAAACCCTGTTAAGTTGATGGAACCAATCAAATTGGAGCTACTTGCAGGAGTACAAGCTTGATAAGTCAGTGCTGTTCATGTACAGTAATTTCTGACCTGTCAGCTGACATTTTAAAACCTGCAGATTGCCTAGGTAAATTTATCTTGCATATCATTTTCAAAATATTGAGAAGTGCAAATATAATTTAAGGCTGGTCTATAGTTTATGAAACAAACACTAAAACTCTGGCCAGTTGGTCTATATTGTACTTGAAAATACGTTGGTCTCGTAGAGTGTAAACTTGTGTTTGGAGTTACGCAATGTCGGTCAGGAGTGTTTTCAGCCATTCATAGAACAAGAAAGTTATTTCTCCTGTGCAGTGCTAATCTGATAAACTGCTTTGAAAAATGAGTGGTGATTAGACAGTGTCCAGCAAACACCTCTTTATCTGAAACACACCCTATGGGAAATATTTTCCGATATCCGGACTAAAGAATAATGGTCCTCCTATCCCATGCCATCTCCACAAACATTGTGTGCCTGTCTTTATATTTCGTGTCAAATATTAACTTTTATAAACTGATGACAACAATTATTACAAGCTGGATATAGACTTTGCAGGATGCATCCATATATTCTTAATAATTACATTAGTTTCCAAATTATCGAACAGTAAATTTCTTACAAACAAGAGATACTTATTTTTATAATAGTAAACAGTGTGGCATTGTGTAATTGCTAAACAAACCAATGCAGGTAGAATTTCCTTGGAAATGATGTATTTGCTAAGTAAACAAAAGCTCCTGCTGTTTCCTTGAGAAAAATTGACTGAACAAAATACATGTATAGATCTATTTTGCTCTGTTACAAAGGTTCCCACACTAGAATAAACATTATTCTATGCCTGCTGAGATTCCTATGGATGTGTAATGTGAAAGCAAACTTCAGCCTATTATGTAAAGAGGTATTTCTCTTACTTGATCTGTATCAATTTTTTTCACCAATTATATTTTCATCCATTATAATCAGTATAAATTATAATGATGTGAATACATTTACTTAATGTTATTATTTATGATAAAGATAAAGATGAGCAGGAAATGGAAAATAGTTAAACTCTGTCCTGCATTACTTCTTTGCACATCACTGGCAGTCAAGCAAAAAGTTAAATGAGAAAAGAATTAAAAGCTTAGAGCTGAAAGAAACTGCAGACACTGGAGCAACTTCTAGCTATGGTGGGGCTGCCCAGAACCCTCTGCTCCAAAGCCAGTAATTTCTTGGGGTTCTCTTTGTGAGCTCTTCTCACCTATTGTATAAGGAAAAAGAGGGCCTAACTTAGGGCAAACTCCATAGGCAGTTCTACTTTGACTGAGAAATTCTCTAGACATCTACCGTGTTCATTCACATAATCCAGATAAGTATTCAGATATTAATCATTTCATCACTTAAATACCGTAAGGATTTAGACTTGGCAGGTTAAAGGTACCTATTAGTCAATGTGTTACAAGCACAGTTACCACATCCTGACTGCATTCAGTCCTTCACAAAATAAAGCTGTAGCCCTTCAACTTTTACAGGAAACGCCTGATATATTTGCTTAAAAAATCCAAGACCTTAGAACGTCAACCCAGGAGGTCAGAGTCAGTCTTTTTCTAGGAATCAAAGCATTCAGGAGAGTATTTGTCATCTTTCAAAAGTCTTTGCTTCGGGTGTTGTAGAAAGAACCCTTGGTCAAATAGCTTTACAGCATGGTGCTTAAGGTTTTCTGCAGAGAAGATGTGAGTTTGAACAATATTTGAGTGAGTAGATGGGTAGAACAGGAAACCTGGTTCATCAGGTTACTTCTGGGTTACTGCTCAGGCTATGGCCCTTGTACTGTCCCTCAGAGGGCAGCTGTAAAGCAAATCTAGATCCCTGATGGAGGCTTCCCATCTGCTCCCTGAGAAAAGGCCCTATGCTTTGACAGTAAAGAAACTTCCATAAATATCTGCAGCCATTATTGGATCAAGCTCGAGGTCCCTTGATTCTTTTAACCACTTCCATGCCTCTTCTTATAACCTAGCTTCTACACAATAATTTTAATAAATGACTCGCCTGCATTTTGTCAGTTCCTCCTCTATTGTTTCACGTATTACTGAGATCTAGTGCAGCAGTGAAATAAGGGCTGTTATCCAGTCATTAGAATCTCTTGCAGTGAGTTTTGAGAGAAACAAAGAAAGGAAATATACATATGTTATTTGGATTACAAACTTTGTGTATTTGTAATAGAATGTCTCTTTCTATAATTATATTTTAGCTTTCTGGAGGAGCCTGTTTCATTGTCTCTGATGTGATAAAAGAGACTCTCCCCTTTGTTTTACAGAGTTGTATATGGGTCCTTTGATCCCAGCTAAATGCTTTGCTTTAAAAGTTCAGGTGCAGGATTTTACTCTTAATATGCTTTTCACAATTTTTTCACAGGAGGTCAGACTGAAATCAATCAAATAGGAAGTCATTTCTCTGAGGGTCTTCTACAGAAACAAAATGGTACATTTATTTATATTTCATATTTGTATTTATTTGCTACATACATACTGAATAATAAAAATGCCTGAAAAAACCCTCCTTAGCATATTGCCAGTAGTGCCAGATGAAATGTGCATTAACATCTCTCTCTCTAAGAATAGTAATATATTTACTAGACACCAGTTACTAAGTATACACACACATTACACAGTATGGTTATATTTGTATAATCATAGTTAACTAAGAAAACAGATGTGTTTGTAGAGGCTGTATGCATATCTGCATGAACATGTACATATAAAAACAAAGTGATGTTCGGTTCCTTTTAAAAAAAGGAAGTGAGAACACTTTGGCCTGCTATGAAATCAGTGGCTGATATGGGGACATCAAGATGGCAACCCATCCTCGCTGACTTTTACCATGTAATGGTTTGTGTCTGTCCTGTACAACCAATGTGTGGCCATTTTGAAGGGTTTTCAGCCCCTTAATAGAAAAATATAAAACAGAGAAAAGATTATAATTAAGGTGTTTATTCCCTCCTTAGAAAAAGGAGGCGTAATGAGAAGGCAACTACGCTTTTGTAGCAGTAAGAGGCTAATTTAGTACAGCTTAGCCCTTTGTATTGTTCAGTGTCTCTGAAAAATTCCAATATTCTAATGCAGCATAGTTTCATAAAAGGGTCAAAGTTAACATGTAAAAAATGCAGATCATCACAACTGAAAGCAATTTCTTATGACTTAAGGATCCTGAGTTCAAATTTTAGTATGTGCTTTTAACCTGTGTAAAATAAAACAAGCTCAACATTTTTTCCTGGGGTCTGGCATATTAACTCTCTAGTCCTTCCTGGGTCTACCTTACATGCGAATTTAGATATTGCTATACTAGTTTTTGATTTCTTTCTTATTTTTTCCCTAGCTTCTATCAGAATTTCAGCTAACTTGAACATCATCCCACCACTGCTGACAAATCTAGCAATAACACGTAAGTAAAGGAAACAAGATGTATTCAGTCGGTGTTCAGTTCTAGAGGGTATAGACAGAAGACTTTAATATAAATGGGGAAAAGTACTGATAAAGGAAGTCATGGATAATTCAGAAAAGAGACATGGTGATTAGAAATAAACTGTTGTCTTAGCTGAAATGAAGGTGACTAAGCTCTAGCTGAACATAACTGTTACTCATTTGTAGGGTATATGAGTAACAGATATGATTGGTGAATGAATACACAGCTGTATAGTGGTTAGATAGAAAACAACAAACGGAGGTAGGCAGGCAAGAAACATTTAGTGAGAAAATGAAGCTTTGGACAAGTTGATTTTCCCCATGTGAAGGCTGGGGGTTTCAAGTCATTCTTTAACAGCCAGTTTTAATTCACAGCTGCTAATCCTGCTCACAATGGCCGTGTGTGCAGCACATGGGGCAACTTCCACTTCAAGACCTTCGACGGAGACATATTCACCTTCCCTGGGCTCTGCAATTACGTTTTTGCCTCCCACTGCAGCGCTCCCTATGAGGACTTCAACATCCAGATTAGGCGTGAAGCGGTGGCAAACAGAGCGACAATCAACCGCATCACCATGAAACTCGAAGGCGTCGTTGCCGAACTGACAGAAGGTGCAGTCATGGTCGATGGCAACAGGTCAGTTCATTCACAACACTTCTTTGGCATCCACAGGCTTGTTTTTTCCAATCTTGCCAAGTACTTTGGTGTTTTTGGAGGGAAACAATTATGTGTTCTTCAACAGATCTGACAATTTTACCAACATAAATAATGAATAAAATGCTATTAATTCCTGTCACAGAAAATAAATCCTTCCCTTAAGGATTGCCTCAAAAATAAAATTTGGATAAAATGTTCTGAGAAGCTGGATCCAAATATAGGTCCATATTTGATAACATTGGACCATCTTATTTTGTAATTGCTTTTCTTTACCAAAAATACGCTGTTTTAGAATTCCTACAGATGGCGGATACCACAAGACTTTCCCTCCTTCTCATCAAACATTTGGATCCAAAGTTAACTAGCATTATTTCTGCCTTTTCCCAGAGTTCAACTGCCATATAGTCAATCTGGTATTATGATAGAGAAGAGCAGCATTTATGTGAAAGTTGGCAGCAAAATCGGTGTTGTGTTAATGTGGAATGCAAAGGACAGCATTCTGGTAAGAACTGCTCCTGGACCTGTTTACCCCTTCAGAGAACAGAGCTAATCTTTGATTAGGCTGTCCCTACCTGTTTAGGGGGTTGCTACTGCCTTCTTATCTCACACTGTTTAGCAATTCTTTCTCAGTAAAGGTAGGCTTGTATCCAGGTAGTCCTAAAGAAAATTACATGGTCTTATACCTAGTGGATAGCAGGCATCTGCTTAAAGCAGGATGAAAAATCACTTTAACTATATCATTATCTATTGGTATTATTATAGCGCCTAATTACTCCTTCAAATATGTTTTTTTTAGCAGAATTTCACTCTCCTATGCCTTCATTTTTTTCTGTGGATTTGATTTTCTTCCTGCAGAATCAATAGAAAGTGGCTGAGAACAGTATAGATAGTACAGTGAAATCTGAAGTCTGTGTCAATAGTATCAACAGCTTGGACTCTGCAATCAAATCTAAGTTGACTCTTTATTCTATCCTTCATGTTTGAATTTAATTGCTAAATAAAATTCCACAGATCTGACAAGAAATGCTAAGAGACAGCAGGTGCAAGTGTTTTCTCTGGTCTTGAATATGCTTTAGAATATTTATACTAACTTCTATCAACTTACTATTCATCATTTTAGCTGGAATTGAGTGAGAAATATGCCAATCAGACTTGCGGGCTTTGTGGTGACTTCAATGGCTTTCCCATATACAATGAGTTCATTTCAAACAGTAAGTGTTTTAAATTTAAAAAAAAATTGGTTTCTGGGATCTCCAACAGGCTCTGACATCATCAGCATTCCTCTTTCCCATCCTGTTAAATGGTTTACCCATAAGACATGATTCAACCTCTATTTAAAAATACGTAGTAGAGAGATCAGATTATGTAAATTAATACTTTGAGCGTAAATATAGTACTGGTGCTAACAACTGATTGCATATCTCTTGCATGCCACTGCTGTACACCATGCTGGTAAAATGAATCAGGTAACTCCACAAAAATGAGCAGATTTTCACTAATAAGAGAATTAAATATAGAAATATATTCAATAAAACACAAGGCAATTATATGTTCTAGACAGTACATTTCTTGTTTCATTTTTGTCTGAAAATCAGTATATCCACATTTCCTTGCTGATTTGCATAATCTTTGTGAGATCTTATCTTTTTAACTATTCCCAGTTTGAGCATTTTCCTAAACCTTGTCTTACAACAATCTCCATTCTCCAAATTCCCGTTTAGGTCTTTTTTTTTTTTTTCTCTGCCCTCTGTGGGCTCGATATAATCTGAAAAGAGTTTGCTCTTTTTCTGGGAAAAATCTTAGTGTGCATCTACATGTAATAGGCTGAGAATTGTTTTCCAATGTTTACTTTTTCCAGGGTGCTATACAAAGTAAATTGAGGTAGTGATGTAGTGCTTCCTTTGGAAGGAGTGATGATCACATTTAAAGGCTTAAGGGAGCTAACTCTCTTGGCCAGTCTTGACCCAAATTCTTAAGAGAAAAAAAAGATAACAGGCAGTTGCTTTGAACAAAAACCTCTGATCTTCATTATTAAACTTCTTTTCTGCAGATATTAAGATGACAGCCTTACAGTTTGGGAATATGCAGAAAATGGATGGACCAACAGAACACTGTGAAGACTCCACTTCTATCCCAACATATGACTGCCCTGATAATCTGGTAAGGATCTTTTGACTATCCTTTTATTTTTCTTTCAAATTTATCCGTTCCCTTCTACAACTTCATACAGGTCAATAGGAAAAGCCTTCAGGCAACAACAACTTAAAGAGGGCTATAAGATTCCATTACATAATAATTACACCAAATAACAATATCAGCCTAGCCCCCCCCTCCAACTTCTTTCTATTTATGGACACTTGTCTATTTTTTTTCCTCCAAAGGATGACATATGCGAGAAAACATTGACCAGCTCTGCATTTGCAGAGTGTAATGACCTAGTTGATGTTAAAGATTACATTAAGGCTTGCCAAGATGACTTGTGCCTCTCTGCTGAATCTAAAAACAGCTCATGCATCTGTGACACCTTTGCTGAGTACTCCCGGCAGTGTGCTCATGCTGGTGGGCAGCCCCTGGACTGGAGAACTTCAAAACTGTGCCGTGAGTATCACTGGAGACAGCCTTACTTCATGCTCAGTAACTAACAAAGAACAAGCTCTCATATAGTGCTGAGGATGCAGGAGGAGTTACAGGCTGTTCAAGATTGAAATCTTTAAAAAATTCCGATTTATATGTTCCAGCATGAAGACTTCAGCAAAAGAGATAAGGATTTCAATGCAAACTGAATTAAACACTACCAAAACACTAACCTGGATACTCTAATGAGAGTCAAAGTGTAATTTAATGAACTGATACAGTGAAGGAAGCAAATAAAGGAGAAACAAGAAGGAAGAATGAAGCATGCATGCATGCATGCATGCATGCATGCTTGCTTGCTTGCTTGCTTGTATTCTTCTTTCCTTTCCTCATGGTGGCTACAGCATTTGTTGTTCTCAATTAACTGATTGGCACTTCACAGGTGTGTGGCTGGCTAATCACCTGTTTATCTCCTCTTGCTTGATAGTGATGAGTTTGTATTGATTTAAATATATACTTGATTATGGTGGGTAGCTGTTGGTACTGTCACCAGCATTTGCTCCAGAACAAAAGCCTGTGAGGTGCTATTTGTCCTTCTGATGGTATCTCAAAATGCAAATATACTAAAGCTTTAGGAATTTAAGTCTTAACATTTCACTAGCAGTACAGGTGTTCATAGGGAAGGGAGCCTTCAGTAGAAACAGATCTTGCTGGCTGAGATCTGTTACCTTGCTGTGCCCAGAAATCGAGTCATTGAGCCGGTTCAGCACCAGAGTCATGGAATGCACATCTCAACTGTAAAACAGGGATCTAGGTGGTTAAACTTGCAAATTTTGAGAGCTAGTGGTCAATTTGCAGTTTGGTGTGATTTTTTTTATCTAGCTAAAAAACTTAAATGGATATAAATATTTACATGTATAGTGAACTAGAAATACTTTCGACTGAAGAAAAAAAATCTCTTCCTTTAAATTTCAGCCAAGAAGTGTCCTTACAACATGCAGTACCAGGAGTGCAACTCCCCCTGTTCTGATACATGCACGAATCCTGAACGATCTCTGTTTTGTGAAGAACACTGTATTGATGGCTGTTTCTGCCCCCCAGGCAAGTTCTTAAGTACTGACATCTCTGATCTCAAAGAGCAAGAGATTACCTGTAGGATTTGGGTAGGTTCAATGGCATTTAAGCCTCATATCGTTGTGTTTTTCACAGCTGCAAGTGACAAGCATTTGTCATGTGTCAGCTGAGAAAAGATGTCTGAATTAATTGCCAATACATGTACAATATTCAGAAAGCAGGAAAAAAGAACAGCAAACAGATCAAGACAAATCTTTCAACCAGCCACCTACGCTACAAATCCCTCTTTCAGAGCAGGTGGAATTTTAGAATACAAAGGCTGAATCTTTCACTCAACAAACTGACATAGTCTTACTGTCCTCAGCATTGGTGTGCCCATCACAACAACTGCAGGTCTCTTGCTAAGAAAATATTTAGGATTTGTAACAAATAAAATGGTGCTTAGGAGATGCCTCTTTTGATCAAGGTTTTTTTGGGTTTTTTTTAAATCTAGGGACTGTATTTGATGATATCAACAATTCTGGCTGCATTCCCCAGCAGCAGTGCTCCTGTATTTACAATGGCAAAACCTATGCTACAGGAACTTCTTTTTCAGAGCCATGCCAGACCTGGTAACCTTTGTTACTTTTCTAACTCACTATTTCCTCTCATATATTTAATGGGTTTAATAGTTATTATATGCAATTGCATAATTGGTAATTGATATGTGTATTTAACTGACTGCTACATTTCCAAAGCACCCCTAAAGAACATTATTTGTTTTATTTAGCAACAGCTGTAACTAGCTTTGCACTCTGTCTCATGGTGATCAAAGCAAGGATTTACAGTGTTTAGATTTCTCATCAGTCAATTAAAATGCTTCCTCTTTGTTTATTTTGTTCAAACATTTGGAATTCTCTAAGGGGAATGAAGTTGTAGTCATTAATGTATTTGCGAATATTTCTTTTCTCTGGAGAAAGCAAGGGATGACACAATACAAGCTCAATTTCACAATTATTAATCCTGTACCTATGCTCTATCCCATCAGCTTTGAAAATAGACACAGTCTGCATCAGGAGCAGATGTGGAGTTACCTTTTCTTATTTATTAGTTTGTGATACATTTGTATTACAGAAAAACCCCCAAAAACAAAAGATATTTTAACTTGTCATTGTGCCTTATGCTACCTGAAAAAAATCCACACAATTATGTATCCGAAACCTGTTTTGGAGAGTTCACCTGTCCAAAGAAGGAAAACAATTAGATAAGCAAGGAGAATGGTTACCAGAGTAATTGATTTTAATATGTGGAAATCACAAGTTCACCGTGTTTTGGAAACTCTTAAACCTGCGTGCCAAACCACAGCTTGAAGGGAAAAGCAATAGCAAAGCAGCTTCCCCTAACAGCACTGTATGTCCTCCTGTTCAGGGCCTCTGTTACTGATTTCACCTAACTTTATTCTTCCAGTACCTGTAATGGAGGCCAGTGGAGTTGCCAAGACAAGTCATGCCCAGGAACATGCTCTGTAGTGGGAGGTTCCCACATTTCCACATATGATAAGAAGCACTATGATCACCACGGGGACTGCACTTATGTCCTCTCTAAGGTGGGACTCAGAGGATACTTGTAGGTGATAAAGCCTTGTAGATCCATAGAAAGAAAACATGATCTCAATCAACACTTACGAAACTTAGCACTTCTGACATGCAGACATTAAGTTCCCTGCCACTTAGCCAGATGTTTGCTACGCTTCCATTTCAATGACAATCATCAGTTAATTATTAGGATGTCATGCAACTGTGTGTGGTGCTCCACAGTGGAAAATTTCCAGTTCTGTGAGAGAGTAATTGAAGAGCACTGTCTTTTTAAGAATTTGCTTAGTGTGCAACCTTCAGTACAACTAATCCAGCTTTCTTACTGGTTTGCATAATTTTTGCCATATTACTCTATTATATGGTAATTGGCCAAATGGTACAACTCTAAAATTTACAATAACTGTTCTCAAAAAAAAAGAGATTATAAAACAGACTTTTTTTTTTTCATTTCTTTGGAGCTTAAATACAGAAAATCATGTTAATTAACACATTTAACTTAGCTTTTAAATGTTTTTAAGCATTTAAAAATAACTCAAAAGAAATAGAAAAATTGGAAATTAATTATAATTAAAGTATTTAATTACAGACGTGTAAGAGAAATATTTTGATCTTTTAGGGGCTTTTTCTGTTTGTTGTTTGCTTTCCTTTTTCCCCATCTGCACAATTCAGTAAAAGGAAATAAAATGTTTTATGTTACTGTTCACCTAAGACATATTTTGTCAGAAATTTTTGTCTAGCATTGATACCAGCCACAGAAAGATGAGAGTTACAATAGAATTGAATCAAATTCTAGAAGTTGTCATGACTAAAACCACTAAATATGAATATGGAACTCCATCTTGACATCCATATGGATATAATCAATAAAACCTAGATTCTACATTTCTTGCTCCTAATAATTCAAACAGGTAAAATTGAATCTTCAGCCAGAAAAGCTCTGGAATTTGGTACAGTCTGTATCTTCTGCAGAAAAAGAAATACTTTTTCAGAATCGAAAGAAAATTTTATAGGGAAAACTTCTGTAATTAGTCTTCTGTGAAATAACTTGACTTTTTTTTTCAGGACTGTAAAGATGAAAAATTTACCATCCTGGCAGAACTGCGCAAATGTGGCCTAACCGACACCGAGACCTGCTTAAAGTCAGTGACCCTCAACATGAATAAAGGACAAACTGTAAGAATGCAAAATAAGCACGATAAAAATACGGGGAGGAAAGAAACTAAGGCTTAATCAGTCAGGGAGCTGCATTTCTTTGTCAGGTTTTCAGCATATGTGATGAGTAGATGATATTTTTAATCAAGTGAAAAGAAGTGGATTTTGTTATGAAAATCAGATCAGCCATAAATTTGGCTTTGTGGAATTTCATTAAGAAACACATTGTACTCACAAAGCAGAAAAAAAGCTATTTTCTCTGCCAATTAGATGGGAAAAAAACATGAGCTCCAAGGTTAGTAATTATGATTACAACAGTTAGGGATGTAATTAATCACTAAGATGTGTTCAAAGAAAACAAGATGATGTAATCCCCTAAAAAGCCAAGAAAGTCCCTTTAAAAGTAATTCTATTCTGGCAAGGAAAATTAGTAAAGTGTACAAAGTAGAAAAAAGGGGGAGGTGAAATCATAAAGATCTGCCTTTTTATTGATTATTGGTTTAATTAATATCACTGGAGTCCTCATTATTACTCTTTGGACTGTAGTTATTCTTCACACATGGTTGACAGCCCAGAAGGTCAGCCTGGGCAACATCCAAAGCACTATGGCCAGCAGGGTGAGGGAGGAAATTCTTCCCCTCTACTCTGCTCTGGGAAGACCCCCCTGGGGTGCTGCATCCAGCTCTGGGGTCCCCAGCATAAGAGGAACATGGACCTGTGGGAACAGGTCCAGAGGAGGCCACAAAGAGCGAACACAGGGCTGGAGCACCTGTCCTATCAGGAAAGACTGAGAGTTGGGGTTGTTCAGTCTGGAGAAGGGAAAGCTCTGGAGAGACTTTAGAGAAGCCTTTCAGTCCCTAATATGGCCTACAAGAAAGCTGGAGAGGGACGTTTTACCTGGGCACAAAGTCATATGACAAGGGGGAATGGCTTCAAACTGAAAGAGAGCAGGTTTAGATTAGATATTGGGAAGAAATTCTTTACTGTGAGGGTGGTGAGGCACTGGAACAGGCTGCCCAGAGAAGCTGTGGATGCCACATCCCTGGAAGTGTTCAAGGTCAGGCTGCATGGGGCCCTAAGCAACCTGGTCTAGTGAAGGATGTCACTGCCCATAGCACGGGGTTGGAACTGAATGACCTTTAAAATTCCTCCCAAGCCAAACCATTCTCTGATTCACAGAGTTGCCTTTTGTTCCTCTTCCTTATCAGATCGTCGAGGTCAAACCTGATGGTGGTGTGTTTGTGAATTCCATCTACACCCAGCTGCCCATGTCAGCAGGTAGTTTTTTTCTCTAACAGTGAACGACACGAGTGCTTTTGAAGTAAAGTGGGATGTTTGGTGTCCTAGAGAAATGCAGGACAAGCACAGGCAAGGGTTCAAACAGTAGCAAACAGAATTTACAGTCTCCTGATTACATTACTCTCAGAAATTACTTCCTTGTCACTGCACAAAAGTGAAGGCAGAAGACACCTCTTTACCTATTTTACCTCTCTTTTTGTTACTACCCCTGTGCTCACGCTTTCTTAGAAAGAAATTTTATTTTTGTTTCAATAACTAAGGATTCCATGTGGTATCTCTGGCCTCCAGTTCTTTATTTCACTTCTGAATTTGCAAAAACTGCAATAGAAATTCAAAAATACCCGTATTGTGTTTTCAGCATTTGGCCTTGTTCAGAAAGTGACCATTTTGTTTCTCATGTGTAGCTAATGTCACCATGTTCAGACCTTCCTCATTCTTCATGATCATGGACACAAGCTTTGGTGTTCAGGTTGAAATGCAGTTCACGCCCATAATGCAAGTGTTTGTGCGTCTGGATGCTTCTTTCAAAAACCAGGCTTGTGGTGAGTGAAATACAAGGACACCTTGATCAATGTCTTTTTTTATAGTCAGAGCAGTATAAACTTTTCACTGGTTTTCAACAGGTCTCTGTGGAAATTTCAATAACATCCAAACTGATGACTTCAAGGTCATAAGTGGAATAATTGAAGGAACAGCATCAGCATTTGCTAATACATGGAAAACTCAGGCTTCATGCCCTAATATCCAGCAGAGTTTTGAGAATCCTTGTGCACTCAGCATTGATAACGGTGAGTGCTTCTTAGAATTTCTTCTGGTTTGTTTTTTAATTTTTGCTAATCTCTAAGGAAAACACATTTGTTGGAAAGCAAAGATAAAAAAATAAAGACTTAACTATTTGGTAAAAACATACATCTGAAATCAGAAACAAAAAATATTCAAAATGAAAGCACTGAAGATAAGTAACAATGTAAAAAAAGTGACAGAAGCATAAGTGAAACAAACTGCAACATCACTGAAAATAGAGTAGATGTCCAAGCTGACAACTTGGTGTCAGAGAAGTGGATTACAGGAGCATGTTTGGAAACCTTTGACTCATCCCCTTCAGCAAGTCCTCTTCTTTGGTTTTAGGAACCATGACCCACAAGCTGAGTGAAAAGAAAAAAAAGACAGGAGAAGAAGAGATTTAATGGAATGTCAGAACTGCCTGCATAGGCCAGGGTAGCATAGGTTTGTGACTAATGAAGTATAAAGAGTAATGTGCATTTTTATTGTTTCTTCTTTTCACAGAAAAATATGCTCAGCATTGGTGTGGACGGCTCACTGACAGCACAGGACCTTTTGCTGCTTGTCACTATGCAGTGAATCCCGCTGTTTACCACACGGTATGTTGTCAGACTGCTTTTCCCCTTGGAAACAATAGAAATAGGAGCTGTTCCAGACATGTCTTATGCAATGCCTGTATCCCCACTGCTGTGCTGCAGTACTTCCTTCTTTCAACATGTGTTTCTCTCTGTGTTGTAACATTATTTTATTTTGATTGTCAGTCTTGGCTTCAAGATCCTGACTTGTTTGCCAATGAAAAGGCAGCTATTTGCTGCTGGATGGTTTTACACATAAGCCAGATAGTGTATTTAAAAGCATGTCAAATGCTTGTTTGAATATCAGTCAACTGTCACCTTATCAGCCTGAAATGTCATTAATAACCACTTGGAACAGAAAGCCCATTACCTAATTACCATCACTCTGCTATCAACGTGTTGCAAATCACTCTTCTCACTAGGAGTCACCCATGTTTGGACTCTGGTGAAATGGTGCGTCTGGACTGAACATTGTGACTAGAGCTTTGGATGCTATTGTGCAGCATATCCACTAATAAGGTTCAGAGGAACAAGAAACTGCAAAATGTATAACAGATTTCCTAATTATAACTGCAGTAACTGACTGAATTTTTATAACCTGTATTTTCCCCTGCCAGGAACCTTAGGCAAAGACTAGAAAGTGATAGAGCTGTGTTACTGTTGTCTATGAGTGAGCATATCTGAAGAAGGATTAAGGAATAAGACTGGAAAGATAATGTTCACTGTTTTTTTTTAAGACTGACCGTATTACCAGTGCTAAGACCTTTTGTTTTTCTCCATTCTTAGAACTGCATGTTTGACACATGTAACTGTGAAAATAGTGAGGACTGTCTGTGTGCAGCTCTGTCTGCCTATGTGAGAGCTTGTGCTGCAAAAGGAATCCAGCTGCAGGGATGGAGGACTGATGTCTGCTGTAAGTACTCTCCACTATCCCATTTCCTAAGAACACACATCAATAAAAATTGCTGATCAGAGATTATTTTCTACTCATTTCTAGACAAATCAGCAAGTGATGAGGAAGAGATTTTGTTGAGTGCACTTCTGGAAGTAATTCTCTGCTGTCCCCTTAGAATCAATCCATTGCTGGCAAGAGTGAATATGAATAGACAGGAGACGTGGCTTGATTGGGAAAGGGACTGTTATTATGGAAGTGCCTCCACCTGTTTCTGTGCAACTTAGAGTTTCACTACAGCTTTACAAGTATCACAAGTTATTGCAGAGATAATGTGTTGTATTAGAACAACAGTACTAGTAATACCAACCAGAACACTTGCAAATTAATGTCTTTGAAGCTGCATGCTGGGTTCTGCTCACCCCATATGCCTGTTTTCAGCATACCAGGCAACATTCGGGGAGATATCTTGTCTCATTCCTCAAGAAGTTTAGACATCTTGGCAATGAATGGCAGCACCAAATGGAGGTTTCCTTCTGAACTTCCGTTTGAAAAAATTTTTTCTTCTTTGCATGCATCATTTACTCCACATGTACAATAGCTTTTCAGATCAAACTCTGAAATTATTCAGAAATATATTTACATGAAAGATGCAACATAAGCAGAGGTGTACAGTATTGTTTACATGTTATTTCTACTGCCTATGATTTTTATTTTTTCACATGAGAATTTACCATATGGAATTAACAATCTATTTTATTTTCCTCTCTCAAGCAAAATACACCACATCATGTCCCAAATCCCTGAGCTACAGCTATACCATCTCTTCCTGTCAACCCACCTGCCGCTCTCTGAGTGAGCCTGATGTCACATGCAACATTAAGTTTGTCCCAGTTGACGGCTGCACCTGTGTAAATGGAACCTACATGGATGACAGTGGCAAATGTGTGCCTGCTAATGAATGCCCCTGCTACTACAAAGGATCTCCTATACCATTTGGAGAAGTGGTCCATGAAAATGGGCGTGTATGGTAAGTGAATCTTTTTTAAAACATTCAAACAACATGTATTTTCTCAATAAAGTCTGGTATGTGTAAGATGGTTTCACCCTGAATTTCAAAACAATGTTATCTTTTCAATTTCTTCAACTTTAAGTTCTTTTAAATTTATTTTCAACTTTTACAAATAGTACATATTCCCCTGAGCTGCAGGATGGGGACAGAAGCAGAATGAAGCCACTACAATGAAAAGTGGAATGGCTAATGACCTGTTACACCATTTAAATACACACAATTCTACGGGGCCAGATGGGGTCCACCATCTGGAGGTGGTGGACGTGTTCACAGAGGCACTTTCAATCATTTGTCAGCAGTCTGGTTAACCTTGGAGGTCCTGGTTGACTGGAGGTCAGCAAATGTGATGCCCATTTACAGTATGGGCCTGAAGAAGGATCTGGTGAACTACAGGCCTGTTAGCCTGACCTTGGTACCAGGGAAGGACATGGAGCAGATTGAGTGCCATCACATGGCACCTACAGGGCAAACAGGGGATCAGGCCCAGCCAGCATGGGTTTTGGAAAGGCAGCTGCTACTTGACCAACCTGATCTCCTTCTGTGACAAGGTGACCTTAGTGCACGAGGGAAAGGCTGTGGATGTTGTCTGCCCAGACTTTTGTAAAGCCTTTGACATTAGGGAAGCGATTGTCCCCCTGTACTTGGTCCTGATGAGGCTGCACCTCGAATCCCGTGTTCAGTTTTGAGCCTCTCACTACAAGAAGGGCATTTTGGTGCTGGAGTACGTTCAGAGAAGGGCAGCAGAGCTGGTCTGGAGCACAGGTATTATGAGGAGCAGTTGAGGGAGCTGAGGTTGTTTAACCCAGAGAAAAGGAGGCTCAGTGAAGACACTCTCTCTAAAACTGCCTAAAAGGAGGTTGTGGTGAGGTGTGGGTCAGCCTCTTCTCCCAGGTACCAAGTGAAAGGATGGAAGGAAATGGCCTCAAGTTGCACCAGGGGGTATTTTGATTGGATGTTAAGAAAAATTTCTGTACTGAAATGGTTGTCAAGCACTGGAACAGGTTGCCCAGGGAAGCGGTTGAGCCACTATCCCTGCAAGTATTTAAAAGCCATGCAGATATGGCACTTAGGGACATGGTTTAGTGGCGGGTTACCTTACACTTAGCAGTGCTGGGTTAATGGTTGGACTCGAGGATCTTAAGGGTATTTTCCAACCTAAAGGTTTCTATGATTCTGTAATATTTCTAGATTGATAGAGCGATTGTACTTGGGTGCATTTTTTATTTGATTCCATAATCTTTCAAGTATAAAATTACAGCAACACCAGCAAGAAGAGATCTTATGAGAATGTAAGTAACAAGCAGTGACATATATTCATTACAACCTATGAATTTTCCTGCTAAGCAACAATAGATATCATATGAAAGCAGCACATGTAGTGGTATTGAGAGAAATTCTTTCCTGAGACTGCCAAACAGGTTTTTGGAATTCTTCTGAAAATTCTGAAACTTGACAAGGGATAAGTAGCTCTCAATCTCAGTATTTGGTTTGAGAGGAGATAAAAAAATAGATTGTTCTTCCCTCTCTCACAGCACTTGTGTTCAGGGAAGACTGAATTGCATTGGAGCACCAAATCCAACTCCAGGTAAAAATAATCTTCCACTTACTCTTTTCTCTTTATCAGGTCTTGCACAGAATAGTTCATAGAATTGACTCTTCTTAATGGATTTTTAATAGAAGCATTTCTCACTTAGTCATAGTGCTACAGTTATAAAAGGCAGGAGTGAACTAAATTAATCATAAAACCTCTTTTTATGTAAAGGCTTTTTTTTTCTGAAATATTTTGTGGTGGGTTTTTTGGGAATCCAGTGCTCTGAAGTGAACCTAATCAGCAGATTGAATAGGGATCACAATCTCTACTAACTGAAACAGGGAATTTCCAAAGAACTTATAGATGGTTTAAATGGCTACAGCTGTGGAATAAACCCTGTGCCACTTCTTTCCTTGCTCTAGTCTGTGAATCTCCCATGGTCTACTTTGACTGCAAAAATAACACGGCAGGAACAACTGGAGCAGAATGTCAAAAAAGTTGCCAGACTCTGGATATGCAGTGTGTAAGTATGTCATGGCCCAGTGAAATGGTGCTTCCAGGTTTTGTCTGTGCTGTTGCTGCTGAAGTAATTATCTATTGGATCTACTCCAAATCTACAACACAGGTAGATAGTTCTTGTAGCAAAAGCCCTAAAATGATGTTATGAAGCATTAACAATGGAACCCTTGGATCAAAATACAGTAAGTAATATCCAAATTAACTCTTAAGATTAGTGTCAGCCTTTCTTCAGCTACTGCAGGCAACAGTAACTAGTAGTGAAAAATCTAGGGCTCTACCACTTTTTTGCCTTCTGTAGGCAAGGCTAAAAATTGGTTAGGAGAAATGATTCTTTCTCATACCATGCTGCAGTAATGAACTTCTTGGACATCTAATTATGTTACTCCACTTAAGTTCTTGGTAGCTACATGCCATTTCATGAGTAAGTACCATATGAGAAAAATAGATGTCAATATCACTCAGTCAAACTGAAAATAATATTACTTGTCTTTCTTTTAAAAGTCCATTCAATCACAAATTATCCACTAAAAAAGTGCAAGATCCAATGTGTTTTAAATTTCACAGGTTCCAGCAGAACAATCAGGATTGCTATACATATAACATTTTTCTTTAACAGATTTATATTCTATTAAATCTATGGCTAATAACTTTTTTGTTCTGTTATCCTTTAATTACTTCATAGTTCTCTCCTATTTAAGCTGGGCAGCAATAAGACCATATAAGGCACCTTTTATGAGAATTTAATCTTCCTTTTTCTAATGTGATCATTTCACTCTAAAATGATATTTTTCTCTTATCTTTTTCAGTATAGCTCACAATGTACATCTGGCTGTGTGTGCCCAGATGGGCTTGTGTTAGATGGGAATGGTGGTTGTATTCCTGAAGAGAAATGTCCATGTATTCACAATGAAGCCATGTATCAGCCTGGGGAAAAGATCAACTTTGACTGTAACACCTGGTAATTATATCTGCAGAAGTAGCATTCCTGGTTCCATCATTTGCCTTTCTAAAGACCTTATATAGTACAAGAGCAAGGAAAGATTTGGATTGCAAATTAAATCAGCTGATGGATTTTAGATCTTTTAGTTTTGGATTGCACTGTATGAGAAGGTTGCTTTCTATTATCTGTCACGTGGCCAAAGGACAGAATGGGAGGAAACCTTTAGGACTACAGGGTTCATTAAGTATCTTGTTTTGCAGTTAAGATATTCAGGTAGCAGAAAAGAACTTTTCTTTAATTCTTTACATGAAAAATATGAAAGACTGTTTTATTTCCAGAATCAATATAGCATTTGGCACGGATGGGTTGCCAAATACTGATTGTTCAGATATGTCTACACAAAAGAGTGAGTTGTTTTATTATTAAAATATTTCATTCTTTTTTTTCTAGTGTATGCAAGAATAGGAAGTGGGAATGTACCAAAGATCAATGTCTGGGCACTTGTGCTGTTTATGGAGATGGTCATTATAATACCTTTGATGACAAAAGGTTCAGCTTCAATGGAAACTGTGAATACACACTAGTCCAGGTACTGATAGTTAGCAGTAGCAAATGAGAGGTAATCTTGATGGCATCTGTAAAAATAATATATTTTTAAATGTTATTCTCTACCCAGGACCACTGTGGGAAAAGTGGCACAGTCAATGGGACCTTCAGGGTTGTCACTGAAAATATTCCCTGTGGCAACACTGGGACAACTTGCTCAAAATCTATCAAAGTTTTCTTAGAGGTAAGAAGATTTTGCATATAGACCAGTTTTGTTTTGTACCTGCTAAGGCTTAGGAGAAGCCTAGATTTCTGTTGCTTCAAAGAATTTGAAAAATATTTTAAAAAGCAATTCAACTTTTAAATTAGGTTTACATCAGATTCAAGAGAATTATTTGGTAGATCTTCCTACCTTTCTATGTTTTCCACTTCCCACACTATCTTACATCATCCTTGGGAAATGTAAAGGTCTAAAGGCAGAAATTTAGCCTATTGTGTCAGCAGATTCTTTTATTGTATGCAATGTAGTTTCTCCATAACAGTCAAAAGACACTTTTTTAACCTATGCCATTTAAAATATCTGTCACCACACTTCCAGGAACCTGAGATTTGAACTATTTTGTTTTGATTTATTGCATTTTGATTATTTGTTTTCATGATACTATTTTCATGATATTCATGTTTCCATATATTTGTTTTCATGATTCATAGTACTCTTAAAAGCAGAAAAGCATGTTTGAGAGCACAGCTGCAGCTGCTGAGCTCATTTCTCCTTATCTTTTCCTCCTGTTTCAGAGCTATGAACTGATCCTTGGTGAACAGCATGTCAGTGTTGTAAAGAGAGGACAGAATGACGACGTGCCATACACAGTCCGCTATATGGGAATGTACTTGGTAATTGAGACCAAAAGGGGGCTGATCCTCATGTGGGACAAGAAAACCAGCGTCTTCATCAAGCTCAGCCCTGGTTTCAAGGTGTGGAACTAGCAGTTCAATGGCAGTTTACTGTCCAGGTTGGACTGGGTGTCCAATTTACTGACTGGGTGTGAATCTTGGTGGGACCCTGCCAGGATCCCAAATAGTGATGTCTCTAGCATTCCTGCCGTTCATCCCACGTTACTTTCCATTCCTCTGGTACCTCAGGAAGCCATGTCATCATCCTCCTGCCATTCTGAGCTTGGAAGGCAGCTTCCAGTGCCTATTTGGCCTGACACAACTTGAGTTGGCAAAACACTATTTTGGACTTGACTTTGTTGAAATTACAAACTGAACCTTGTTAAAGGTTATCAGACTTATTAAAATTACATAAGTACATGTGTATAAATCAACTAAATAGGCTTGATCTTGAAAATAATCCATTGTTTCCAGTTCTCACTGACACACAAATTATCACACTTCAAAAACAAGGAAGTGTATTATGAGCAAAAGCCTCTTTTATGCCACCAAGTATTTGTCAAGCATGTAACTACACAGATGATAAGGAAAATTAATTCCAATTTTCATACTCCTTCTCTTGGCTTATGATATATAAGCACTAAAAACTGTAGTAAATATGGAATTTTCTATCTTATTGCATACCACAATGACATTTAAATTAGGTATTTAAACTAAGCGTAATTTACAACCGACTTCTTTCAGTACCAAAAGGTACTTTTCAGGTTCTTTTCCTGCATCACTCACTGGCACTTTATAAAAATAGTAGTAATATGAAAAATATGCACCTTCGTTTCATAGAAAAAGCATGTATTGCAGCCTGTCACAGTTGTACAGATCCGTACATTCAGAATGAGGGATATTTCTGGATGCACAAGGAAAATGTAATTTCTTTATATACGTGTGAGTGGACTTAATGGTAAAGACCCAATTAATAGATTAGGTGGCTGAACTGGTAATACTTAATAATTAGAAGGCTTTTTTATATGTATAGCTATTGTATAAAACAAGGCTTAAAGGAAAAGCTTAATCAGCTGTGAGTCCTCATTTCCTTGTTAAAAATATACCTCAAAGACAGATGGTTATGATGACAAAGATGGTTTTATTGTTCATATTTAAAAGAAAAAAGTTAAGAACTGTATCCTTCTAGCCTTAGTGGTCATATTCTGTTCCTCTATTCCAGAGTATGAAGATGTTCAGGACTGATAAAATGGAATGCCACCATTCTAAGAGCTGAATTTCAAGTATTCTCTCAGTCTCAGATCTTGTTTCAAGTTTTCTCACATCCATTATTCTTTTATTTACTTCCTTTTGCAGGGCCAGGTCTGTGGTCTCTGTGGAAATTATGATGGCAACAGCATCAATGACTTTACTACAAGGAGTCAATCTGTAGTAGAGAATGTCCTAGAGTTTGGAAACAGCTGGAAAGTATCGTCTACATGCCCTGATGCTTCCAGTGTCAAGGACCCATGTTTTACCAACCCTTACCGGAAGTCCTGGTCAGAGAAGCAGTGTAGCATCATCAACAGCAATGTCTTTGCTGCTTGTCACTCTCAGGTATTACCAGGGCAAAAGTTTACTGTGTGAAAACTAAGTCTGTGGGTTGTTGAATGTGCTATTTTCATAGGTTTTAACATGCATGCCTCGTTTATTACATGTTTCACTTCAAATTGTGCCAGGAAAACTCCAGTCTTAATCGCCCTCAAAGGGACAGATTTATAGTCCCTACTTGTAAGAAATAAAAAGACATTTACAAATGAAAAATAATTACAAAAGAATAGTAATTTCATAATTGCTATGTATTTCCTTGCAGCCTGACTTGAATAAAAATTCTCATATACCAGGTAGAGAAGACAAGCTCAATGAAATAATAACACAGGAATGACGTATCAGCATAGCCTTTACCTGACACTAAGTACATAAAAAATGTTGTCAGGTAACTGTGCAGTTGCCTAATATTTTTTTTGAAAATTAATCTAATCTTACACCAGGATACAAGTCTGGGTTTCTAAAAATCTGGCAATACATTATTTGGATGTATCATTTGGCATCACCTCAAGTGTCTTACAGTGTTGTACAGAAGAAAAAGGAATTACCAATGTAGGCCTTTCCTCTGGGATACTACAATTGTAAGAAAACTACTCTAGCAAAGGTAAGAAATCATTTAGAAGGCAGGATGCACAGTATTATATTTCTGTTTAATAACAGGTGGAACCAGCAAAATATTACCAAGCATGTGTGACAGATGCTTGTGCCTGTGACACTGGAGGAGACTGTGATTGCTTTTGTACAGCAGTAGCTGCCTATGCTCAAGCATGTAGTGAAGTTGGTGTATGCGTAGCCTGGAGAAGCCCAACAATTTGTCGTAAGTTTTAAGTCACTTCTGAAAGTGTAGCTAACTGTACAGTATCTTACATATGTGCATTAGTATCTCACTGTGTAGATTTTTCATGCTTAAGCTATTTGCTCTTTTTTTTTTCCCTGAACGTGTTCAACTTTCTGTTTCTCCTCAGCGCTGTTCTGTGATTACTACAATCAGCAAGGAGAATGTGAATGGCACTATAAGCCTTGTGGTGCTTCCTGTATGAAGACCTGTAAGAACCCAAGTGGAAAATGCCTCAATGACCTGCCAGGTTTAGAAGGTAAAAATGGCTGCAAGTACCTCCTGGTGGGTACATATTATTCTATTTTAAATTGTCTTTAATGAAGTATATTGCCTCCGTCAGCTGCATTTGCACAATTGAATTTTCTCTCATATCATTACATCCATGTGAATGGAGGCAGTGTGGAAACTGGAGTAAAAAGATCTCTAGGACTAAGTTCTTATGGATGGGGTCTGCTGATGCTACTAACTCTGCATTGCTTCCTAGAGCTATTGCAAAACATAAAGTAAAAACATTATGACTATTAAAAACAAGACCTGCAAATGCATTTGGTGCAAATAAAACCTTTGCTGACTGTATCTCATTCTTACCTTTTCCACCTTCAGGCTGCTACCCTAACTGCCCACCAGACAAGCCATATTTTCATGAGGACCAGATGAAGTGTGTTAGTCTCTGTGACTGCTATGATGATGAAGATGGAAAGATATATAAACGGGATGAATGTTATATATGGTAAGACTCAACATACCAACCTCATCATATACAAGGAAAAAAAGATCAGAACTCCAGGGGGAAGTTGTATGTTCCTGTTATGTGCAGGATCAGTTCATGCTACCTGTGATGAAATAATGCCTTTATGATCTAATGCCTACTACATTTATAAGAACGTTTTATGTGATTTTATGTTCTATTGAATTTGTTCCTGATTATATTGTAAATCCTCAGCATAAAGATACATCAAGAACAAGAAGTCCTTTGTAACTAGGCTATCTCTATTTCACATTGCTGTGGCAGGAAAAATGTTGTGCCATGAGTAAAGATATTTATTAGTGGCCTACTTCCAAGGATTTTATTACATACTTGCATCATTTGAGCATTTAGACTCACCCTTTTAGCCTTCATTAGTACAAAAACATTGCAAATGCAAGGAGAGTGATATGAAGGAAAAACAAAGTCTTCCTTTAGACTTCTACCTGTAACTTTGCATAATATTTAACTTCACTTCTATTTATAGGTTTGGGTTTAATATAAAGGAAGATTTTGTAAAATAATGGCCAAAAAAGGAGCCAAAATGAACAGGACACTCTAGGAATAAACACAAAGTGCCTTGCTTTTTGATGCCAGTATCTGTCAGAAAGATGACTAATAAAATTACATCACAATCACAAAATATATGGGTTTTTATGCTTTCTGTTTCAGTGAGTGCACATCAGAAGGTTTACAGTGCAAGTTCAATGATAAAGGTAAGACAGCTAGGAAAAGTTATTTAGAAAAATAAATACTGGATACTATCTTCTCACAGATGCCTGAACTGACAATAAACTTCTTCTGAATTACAGCCTGCAACTGCATTTATGAAGGGAATAGCTATAAATATGGTGAACTCATCTACAACACCACAGATGGAACTGGATGGTGTTTCAGTGCAACATGTGATGTCAATGGAACAATAAGCAGAAACATCTTCAAATGTGGCATTTTTACAACAACCCCATTTACATTTTCCACAAGTCAGCCCATAACTACTGCTTCAGGTATGCATGAATAATCTTTTAAATAACTCAAAAATCTCCGTAAGTGATTAAAAATTACCTGAAAGGCAGGACCTTTTCATCAGTTAATGGTATATAATTTTACTTGAAACTGTTGAGTTCTGCTGGAGCCACCAGTTCACCTGGCAGCTTTAATTGAAAAACCATAGTTAAGGATGTAGAAATGAATACAGCATTTCTTACAAACTTAGTCTCCTCTGATTCACCATGGTGTTCCCAGAGGAAAAATTAATAGAGTTTATTAATCATTACATCCAGGAGAATCTTCTCATTTCCTTGCAAAAAAACCCAGCAGTTCTAGATCAGCTTCTGAAAACATGAAAGACGGTTGCTGCCATTTCTTAAATTACTGAGCACTTAAGCACAAACTGAAGATAAGAAATTTAGTTTGAGGGAATGTTTAAACTATTTATAACCATTCTTTGGAACCTTTCCTAATTGTGTTTAATACCCAAATCAACAGTTTCTTTCTGCTTCTGGAGTACACTGCTATATTATTCCTGCAGTTAATTAATTACAGTGACCAAATTCTGAGTAATTGTGAGAAATATATCCACAAAATTATACTACAGCAAGAACTAAATATTCAAATTAAAGTCTTCCATTAACTAACATTCATATTGAGAAAGTCCTATCTATTCCACATGGTTATCTTCATAATGCCAGGAATATGAAGTCTTAGTAAAATACATTGAAAATAATACCTATTAGATTATATATTACATATATAGTATATATGTATTCACTATTATACTATATATAAAATACATATATGTTAAATATATATTTTATATTTATAAATATGTTACATGTGGTAATATTGCACTAAGTAGAAAAGTCATTAACTGGTAAAATTATTTTAAAGCCTGCATGGTTAAGCAGTTAAGTGTAAATAAATATAGACATAATACCAAAGAGAATAAAATCTCCTCTACTTATACCATAGCAATTGTGAGATCTATTATCTAAGCAGTGACATACTGTGCAAAGGATATCAGATTACCTATATTTAGCTACAGATCTTCAACAGATGTTTGAGAAACTACCTCTATAATAATACAGGCAAAAGGTCAAAACCTACTTTAGAAATTAAATTTGAGACTGCCAAAGCAAGTTCATTAAAATTAAAATACTACATAATATAAAAAAATGATTTACAACAAAAAAAAACAGAAGATGAATAATTTTTTCCTGGAACTCTCTTCAATAAGAGCAGACAAGACTTATGTTTCCTCCTTCAAATTACAGAAATGACAACTGCAACACCAGTGACAACTGTATGTGTGAAAAATGTCTGTGTGTGGTCAGAATGGTATGATTCCACTCAGCCTGAAAACAAAGAGGACAGTGGAGATTATGAAACATTTCAGAATCTAAAGGATAAAGGATACAGTGTGTGTACAAACCCAAGCGATGTTCAATGCAGAGCCAAAGAATATGCAGATACTGAAATTACCAACCTTAACCAAACAATAGAGTGTAGTCAAAGCAGAGGATTAATATGTAATAACCAGGACCAAGAATCTAAGCAGTGCTACAATTATGAAATCAGAATATCATGCTGCAGATACATACCATGTTCAGAAGTACAAACTACAACACCAACAACCACAAAAGAATTCACAACTACAGCTGTAAAATCAACACCGCTTACAGTACAGACAACAGTAATACCAACAACACAAAAACAAGAAAGTGAAGTAACTACAACACCACTGGGAGACAGAGAAAGAATAACTACCCTGAACAAAACGTCAGTAACGACGACATCACAAGTCTTAACACCAGGTTACCAAATCACAACTACTACAGCAGAAACCTCCACTGCAGTAAGCCAAGCTCCATCATCACCAAACACCATCTCCACTCTCCCAGAATCAACACTAGAAATGACTCCTGGCACCACAATAATCTCCAGTACTACTGCCCTGCCAACTCAAGGCACGACAATCACTACACCCAGTCCAAGAGTGCCTACCCAATCTATCACCATTGCCAGCACCTCCACAACCAACACGGAAAGGACCACTACATCAACAGAAGAAACTCTTCCAACTGTATTATCCACTGTTGCTATACCAACAACATCACCAATTACTGCCTCCAGCCCTGAAATAAAATTAAGAACCACGGCAGGCACCACGGCTGTCCCCAGCTCCAAGGCCTCAGCCAGAGAAGGCACAA
>VZSE01000044.1:827-29730 GCA_013398275.1 Promerops cafer
GGCAGAAATGGTGTGTAACAAACCAACCTGGAATCACTTGTGTGAAGAGTCCAGACCGGGGAGTATCCCTGTGCCCCAAACACGCCGGTTTTGCCCTGTTTCCAGGGGGTGGGACAGGCCCCAGTTGCTGCTGGCTCAAGTGCCCTGGGCCAACCCGGGAGTGCCCCACGTGCGTGGGGGTGCTGGGGCTGCCCCTGGTCCCTCCCTGCTGCAGGGCCAGAGGCTGAGGGGCCTCCTGGGGCTGTTGCAATCAATGTCACCGTTGTCCCCATGCAACACCTCTTGTGACAGCCGCGGCACAGCGGCAACGGGCTGTGGGGCCAGCAGGGAAATCTTTGGGATGGGCACAGGAACTGGTGGGTGCAGTGGGTGCAGCAGTGCACTCCTGGGGGAACTGAGTCCTTCTTTCACAGAATCACTTCTGGAATGGTTTGGGTTGTAAGGGACCTTAAAATTCATCTCATTCCACTCCCTGCCATGGGTAGGGACATCTTCCACTATCTCAGGTTGCTCCAAGCCTTGTGTAACCTAGCTTTGTTCATCACTTCCAGTGATGGAGTAGACACAGCTCCTGTGGGCAACCTGTGCCAGGGCCTTACCACCTTCAGAGCCAAGAATTTCTTCCTAACATCCAGTGTAACTCTGCCTTCTGTCAGTTTGAAGCCATTCTCCCCTGTCCTCTCACTCCAGGCCTTGGCCCAAAGTCCCTCCCCTGCTCTTTTTGATCTCTTTGAGGCACTCCAGTGTTTCCTAACCCCTTCTCTTCTCCAGGCTGGACACTCGGAGATAACTCAATGTCTATGGTTTATATTTTGGTATGTATGGGTCTGCTTTTTGAGTAAGGCAGAAAATGAAAAACTCTTTTGAGCCTTCTGCTCCATAACTCTATCACTGGGCAGAGTTTTGCTGCCAAGCCATCACCCTGAGACAAATCTGAAATATTTCGTTAATGATGTCATGTGTTTTGAAGAAAGACAGTTGCAGGACTGAGGCATCTTCATAGGAAGTGAGAAGTGGATGAAGTTACCCAGTGAAACAGGATGGAAACAAATGCCAATAAGCAACAGTGTCAGAACCATAGTTAATGAGAATTTTTTGTTTTGAAAGGTATTGACTTTTAAGAAAATACTGCATTTGACCTGAGGCTGTGGAGAAGGCTTCCAAAATTGAATGATAGCACTGAGATTATGGGTGTGTAGCTTGAATAGAAGTGTGTAATGTAACAAGGTGGAAAACTTAAAGTTTAAGGTTTTAGAATATAGAATATATATAAAGCAAGATAGAGGTTTTTAAGCATTATCTATTCCTTCCTTTTCTCCTTCTTCATAAGTTTGGGTGATATTTTGTAATTAGAAAAGTCCACAGTGCGGACAACAAGTTCTTAGTTATTAAGTTGAAAATAAAAATAATTTAAGTGTCACTTCTTAATTAAATAGTTTGTGCTTAAAAAGCCTTGTAGAGAAGGAGATAGATTGCCATTTTTCACTTTGTTAGATAGAACTCACCGCTTGTGAGACTGTAACACAGATAAGAATTAATAAACATCAGAATCCAAACAAGAAACTCTGTCTCTCGTGCCTTTAATTCTGACTCTAACAACGAAAAAAAAAAAAAATAAAACCACCACACAACAGCCTGGCATGTCTGACAAGTGCTTCATACCCAGCTGGAAATTTGGAATTGGCCAGGGCGGCATCCTTGGATAGAGAAATACTTACCATTAGATCCAGAGCCACTCATTATGAACACACATGTTCATGGATCGTGGTCATGGAGGCATTTTCCAGAGAGGGTGAGGTCAGCCTTAGCAGAGGAAAGCCATTCTAACCTCAAGTTGTGTGCAGGTGGGTGGAGAGGAGAAGACCCCCAGCTCCCACCCTGCTGGGCTACCCAGGTTACCCATCTGACCCATGGGGCCCCTTTGTGATGTCACCTTGAGGGGCACCTGCTCAGCTCCCCTGGGAGATCCATTTTCCTCTAAGGTCCACAAAGGTCTCCTTGAGGTGTCCCCATGGGATCACCCCAAGTGCTCATGAGGGCAAGGGAGTCCCTCGCTGCCCTCTGGTGGGATGGGGTGTGGAGCAGCACAGCTCCCAGCAGGGTCTCTGGCAAGGAGGGCTACACTGGGCCCAGGGCCTCCAGGTGGGGAATGAGGGGTTGTAACCATTCCTGTTTTCCCAATAAAAGATTCCTGCACAGTAAGAAATAAAAGATTTTGGCATCTGAGCACGTTCCCGCAAAGGGAAGCTGAGTTTTTTTAGCCAGCCTTTCTCTTGGCACTGTAGGTTAAGGTCTGTGTAGACCTGGAGAGCTGTATGGCTCAGAAAAACTCAAGTTAAGGAGCAGTTTACACCATAAATTGTTGCCCTCTGGGGTTTGTGTGTCAAACCCCACTCAGGATCATGACCCAAGTTTCAGTGACCAATGCTAAGCAATTAAAATTTATTTAGAAGGAGGGAAAGCAATGCAGAACACATTTGGATTTACTCTACATCATAAAGCCTTTCGCATTGGTGATGAAAGGAGTGTGAGGCTTTGCAGCAGGATCCAGTGGGTTTAGGAGTAAGGAGATTCCATGCAAATTTGTAGGCTTAGAAGAAATTTTCATTGCTCTTCAATGAATGGCTCGTCAACATTTCTTACGTTCCATGGTCTGCACAAAGGAAAAAAAATATTCAGATTTTCTTTCTGCTTATATTCCCTCCCTACTCTCAGCCCATGCTTTTTTTCCTCCTGGATACAAATTCTTCCCAAAATAGTTCATGTCATTTGTAGTCATGTTGGGACAACTCTATGCAATCATACCTGTGAGTAAGGACACTGTTTCCCTATAGTTTCAGGAAAAACAGGGAATTAAATTGATATCCCTAGATTCTAGGGTGAGTGCATTAATTCCTGTGTGAAAATAGAAGGCTGTTTTTCATATGATAATTTAATTTTACAACAAATTTTACAACAAAAACCTCACCCTGTGCCTGAGAGCATTGTCCAAATGCTTCTTGTGCAACATCTAACACTTGAGTCAACACAGAACACTTGACTGTCCTGATGGCATAATAGCTTTCTTTTTCCTTATACCTAATTTAAATATTCAGGAACACCTTGGGGTTTAGGAGACAGGCAAAATATTCAATATTTCCCTGCTCATCCTGCAGATGAGCCTTGGTGAACACCAAACTCACGGTTTGCAGCAGGAGCGGAACCCAAAGCAACTTCCAACTTTAACCAGGTGGAAGGGACATCCTCCAAAGTGACAGCTCCCTCCTCTACAGAAAAGCATTTCCCTCCGGGGCGAAGACAAACCTGCAACAAGAACAAAACATTTCCTTCCCCCTTGCTCTGCAGGGCAGGGGATTGCAGTGGAAGAGTTTCTCATTCCTTGAGCTGTCCTTGTCACCGGCGTCCCACCTCGGCGGTTTTGAAAGGCCGTGTGGGCGGTGAGGTTACAAAGCAGGTCTAGCACAAGTACTGGGCAGATTGGCTAATTCCTGACTGGCTTCCAGCAATTTGAAACAGAAGTGGTTAAAATGTGCTGGGAGTTTTTCTTCAGGTGCACAAAAATCAGTTTCTAGCATCTCTTTCCCATCTTACCTGGAGAAACCTGGAGCGCCAAGAAGAGGAGAGAAAAGAGCAGGTAAAGGATCTTCATGGCTGAGGATTTGCTATGGCACTGTTGGGAAAAGGACCAAGGAAGATGTAAAACAGGCAGTCCCTGGGATCTGCAGTCTCCTGAACTACACAAGCAATGTGTTAATAAAAATTACATTTATATTAACTGTATCTTCAAGCTTTCAAAAATAATCAGTAAAACCCATAGGAAATCCAGACTATTGCGTGGGGTAAAACGTTTTCAGGACATGTGATCATTAAGTTACTTTAATAGTTTGGTTGCTCAGATTTCTTTTCCATTTTGCAAATAGTCCTTAGCCAGAACAGAATTATGGAATCCCAGAATGGTTTGGATTGGAAGGAACCTTGAAACTCATCTTGTCCAACCCCTGGGGCTGAGGCACCTTCCACTAGACCAGGTTGTTCAAAGTCCCATCCAACCTGGTCTTGAATACTTCCGTAACTTTATTTTTATCTAAATTATTTTGTCTAGTAAATAAACAACATAAAGCAAAATTAGGTGATAATACTGTAAAAATTACAAACTTCAGGGAAAAAAAAATTCATTTTATAATGTTTAAATTTATCAAGAGATCAATGTGCTCAACATCTCCAGTCTGGTTCTACAGGCAGCAGTTCTAGAATGGAAATGTACAGTCAAATCAATTCCCATTTGAAAAGAAAATTTTAAAAGCAAACATATGATACCTTCATTGGAAGAGTTTAAACTAATATTAGGATTAGCTTTATGGGATAAGATAGTCTAGAAGGGTGCTTATGGATAATGAAGTGGCAGTTAATGTTTCATATCCTGGCACTAGGCATGTTCTGATCTGTCACAAATGATGGTCTCTCAATCAAGGAATGGAAATGAGGTTTTGCTGAAATGTCCTATTGCTGAGAACAGAATTGATAGGGGGTGACCCAAAACTGTTTCAAAATTAGTATTAGAAGTTTACACAAGTTTCTATAGATTTGTAAATATCAGGAGAAATAAGGAGACGAAGTGAATGATTCTGAAAATGAAATAAGGGCTTTAACGTAGAGACATAAATAATAAATACAATATATAAAATATGTATTANATTATATATTTAATGGAAATATATAGATATAGACATGTAGATTTCTACTAAGAGGTCACGAATTTCTCTGGACCACAGACCTCTCTAAAGTAACTTAAACCAATCAAACATTTATTTTTCCTAGGACTTAGGAGTCAGAGAATTTTTATTAAAGCATTCTAGGTATTAGCATGTATTTGAACCACTTATTCAACATGTGCAATTTTCCGAAATCTTAGGTTTACCTTTTTTAGTTACATACAAATTAAAGCTAATAACACAGAGGTCTGGGGGTTCGTTTTGGAGCTGGATTTTTGAGGAAAAAACAAAAGCTGACATTAAAAGAAAAGAACTCAGACATTACCAGGTATCAGGTGAGCCCTGAAGCGAAATAAGACTTGCTCTTGGTCCCTTCCCTCCTGAAGACTTTGGCTCTGGGACTGGGATGCTCTTTTATAAGGTGTCTCACAAAAGAGACTGACAAGTACTTTCTCTTCTCAGCCATTCATTGAACCAATCCAAAAATTGCCCTTTTTTTTTTTTTTTTTTTTTCTTCTGGTGGCATCTAATCCAACCAGAAACCAGCTTTTAATTCCCCAGTGATAAAACAGGGTTTCTTTCCAAACCTGTTTAAGCTTTTTTCCTGGAAGATCCCATGTTTTATGTGCAATACCTCTTGTGACACTCCAGTTTGTGTCAGATACGTTAACCCACCATGGTATGTGTCAAACATCTTGGGACATAGGTTGAACTGTCCCTGCTTAGGAGCAACTTAAAACTTTGCAATACAAAGCATCTGCGTGTTCCCTGCAATCCCAGTTCGTTTTCTGTTCCATAAATACAGAATATAAGAAGACAGAATGGAAATATGGAACTAAAACAAATGTCCATTGGCTTACTGGCCAGTGGCCACTGAAGATGCCAGAGTGAAGCAAAATGTACCAAAATAAAGTGAATACATCATGGTTATGTCCCTGGACACCCTTCCAGCTGATGGGAAATATATAAATTTAGGAAAATCCAGTGCCAGAGGAAGTCTTTGGACCGAAAGCTCCTGCTTGAGCTTTTTTTCCCAGGACTCTGGTTGATTTTTTGATACTTTTTGTCTTCCACAGGGCCTTCAGTTGATCATCCCAAAACCACATTATGCCTTAGATGAGCATTCAGTTTTTGGTTATCTGCCCTCAGTCTGCCAGCTGTTGACCTCCTCTTCTTCTGCCATGGGAAGTATCACCCAACTTCTGCATGGATGGAACACCTCTCCTGTGAAGAGATGGAGAGAGCTGGGGGTGTTCAGCCTGGAAAAGAGAAGGCTCCAGGGACACCTTAGACTCCATCTTGGTATCTAAAGGGATATTATGAAAAGGAGAGAGAGGGACTTTTTATACGGGCAGAGAGTGACAAGACAAGGGGAAATGGTTTTAAACTGACAAAAGGCAGGTTTGCATTAGATATTAAGAAGAAATTCTTCCCTGCGAGGGTGGTGAGGCCCTGGCACAGGGTGCCCAGAGAAGCTGTGGCTGCCCCATCCCTGGAAGTGTCCAAGGCCAGGCTGGATGGAGCTTGGAGCACCCTGAGATAGTGGAAGGTGTCTCTGTCTACACTGGGGAGGTTGGAATGAAATGGTCTTTAAGGTCCCTTAGAATCCAAACCATGTTATGTTTCTATGATTCTAAGATATGAAATGCTTTCTCAGATCATATTTTACTTTAAACCTCCCTTCAGTCAACAAATATTGCTCATGCAGTATTTCAACATGATCTATGAAGTACCTCATAACAGGTAATGATACATTTGCTAATTTGTATGATTGGTGTTTCTAATTGACCAGGACCTCTGCAAATGACACCATGTCTTACAGACACTACTGTGCTATAGTGTCTAAAGGTAATACCAAAATTAAACTGAAGTATTTCTATTGCTGACTGGAAGTTTACCTCCTAGTCATGTAATTTTTTCATTACTTCGATATTAAGTTCTTAAGTGGAACCATAGAATAGTCTGAATTGGAAGGGACTTTTGAAAGGCAAGTCCAAGCCCTCTGCAATGAGCAGGGACATCTCCAACTAGATCAGGTCAGCCCAGAACTAGCTCAGAGCCCTGTCCAAGTATACAGCTACACAAAAGTGCACAGAAATTATCTATATGCATGTGGAAACATGACTACAAACCATTTACCTTACAAGCATACCCTGACACAGCTTTTTTATTCTCTAGATAATTTTGTATGTGAACTGTTTCTGCAATAGGAAAAAAAAGTAATTGAATTTCTGGTGTGTCTGCAACATCTGGCCATAAAACTGAAAAATGGAGGGAATAAAATTGCAAAAGTTGCAGTTGCTTCACCTCTTGCCAAGTGTTTGTGGTTAACTCGCCAACTGTTACTCTTACCCAACACAATTCCTCAAGGAAACAAAGGTGCATCGTTAATTTTTATTGTCTGTAAGATCTAATGTGCAAGTACTGTCAAGGGCTTGGCTTTAACACTGGGCATCCTTGGCCCTGTTTAATATAAATTTCACATGGTCACAGGCCCATCCAGGCCATCAAAAACCTCTGCCTGGACAAGGGGAAGGGAGAAGCCGAGGAGGGGTGGAGGACCTTTGGCAGAACTCAGCAAGATTTTTGGGTTGTGGCTCTTAGGGGTGGACAATCTTTCCATCCCCATCTGCAGCTCCTGTTCTTCTGAGCAAGAGACAGTCAGACACTTTCAGTTATTATGGTGGGGTCAGCATTTTGTGTAATAATACAGTGCTGAGGAGCTGCTGTGCCTGATTCAGGTGGGATATACTCCAAAGGGAAATGTCCTCAAAGGAGGCTGCAAAGTGTCTGGAGAAGAAATGTCTTTCACCCTTTTAAAATCACAATGTTTGAGTAATTTTACCAAGATCACCTTCAGAGAAGAAGGAGGATCTTATCGCCACCTTAGCAGTTTGTATCTAGCACAGAAGATGAGGCAATTAGGAGCAAAAGGGAGAACCTCAAATTTTGCTCCTTGTAGTTTTCTCTTGAAAATAAAAAAGGAAATATTAGGGATGTTTCCTCTAATTAAAGTGCTTCAAACTGTACATGAAATGTATTTAATCAAGCTCAATGATTTATTGATTATGCAATTATCTTAGTAAATTATGAGATTAACATCTGCATGAACAATTCTGGCTCCATCTTTTGACCTGACAGCTAATTAAAGGTACTAGGGTACAAGGACAGAGTGCCCTTTCTTTTTTGAGAACCACAATGTGACTGGCAGTGATGTCTGTGTGATCAAAGCTCCTTGGCACAGGCCAGGTACCCCAAAGTTTCTGAAATTCAAAGAACCTTTGTAAACTGAATCAAATTTTCTAGAGAAAAGTGGCAGGAGTAATCTCACCAAATTTCAGACACCCTAAAAGGAAATATCGAAGTACAAACTATTTTCACTTCTCCTCCTTTGTGGATAATGGAGAGAGGCTGTTCTACAGACTTTTAATAGACATTTGCAATAAGATTGTTAGAAATAAAACACAGAAGTAACAGTAGGGATAGGAGAAACCCAGAAACGTTGCAGGAGGGGGTGTTTTGCAGTAAGAGCCACAAGCACTAATTCTGCAGAACAACACAGGTGGCAGCTGTGTCTCTCACAGAGCCAGAATTTGGTCTTCAGAGGGTTTTTAAAAATATGTTGTCACCTCTCCAAACCCACCCAAGAAAGTCATTAGGAGTCCAAACCATCTGAGTTTGGTAACATATTCCACTGGGCACCGTTGTGATTGTTCAGCAACTGCTTTTGAAGAGATAACAACCAAATCACTATGCTGAACATCCATAACTCTTGGGGATATATTTTTTTACTCTTTCTCTTTTTTTTTACATTATTTTTTTTCCTGTTCTGTGTTGCTGATATGATTTGAAATGTTCCCGGTTTTCGTTTGCATAAGGTCCACTCAGAAGCAAAATTTCTCAGATGCCTCCAGGCCCTCTGAAGGAAACATCTGGAGGTATCTTGGCTTTATCTACACTGCTAGCCCATGAGGGCAAGGAAAAAGAGACAGAAGCACAGATTCCAGCCCGTATTTTGTTTCTTTAAATGAGAAAGGAAGGTCCACTTTGAGACTGCAATGACTGCTCCTTTTGGTACTGAGGGCTCCTTATTTGTTTAATTGCAGAATGGTTCGGGTTGGAAGGGACCTTAAAAATCCTCTCAACCCCCTACCAAGAGCAAGGACACCTTCCACTATCCCAGGCTGCTCCAAGCCCTGTCCAGCCTGGCCTTGGACACTTTCAGGGATGGGACAGCCACAGCTTCTCTGGGCACCCTGTGCCAGGAGCTCACCACCCTCACAGGGAAAATGTTTCCCGCCTTCCCTACAAAGAATCACCCAAGGTTCAACCACATGAATGCCACCATAACTGATTTTATTAAAGGAGGGGAAAGAAATTATTTCCACAGTGTTGCCTGGTTCATGCTTGTGATGTTTGCTTCACTGCAAGGGAAGACTGTGACAGCTTTTCATTGCAGCAGGAACTGGTGCCACCAGGAGCCATGGCATCAGGGTGATTCCCATGAGCCATTCAGTAGAAGCAGGAAGGATTTCCAAGGTGAATCCAGGGACTCTTCAGCTACTCCACCCCCTGCATGAAGAAGAGAGAGTTTCTCTACCCACCTGTAGGTTTTCTGCAGAGATGTTCTCTTTATCTCATGACGTCAGAGCAGAGGCTGCCGTGGGATGTGAATTCCCCCTCTGTGCCAGCAGGTTTGGCACCAGAGAAGTGAGGCAGGTGGCAGGATCCGTTCCTCTAAGATGTTGCTCTGGAGAAAGGATAATGAGGATATGAGCCATTCCCATAGAGATCCCTGCATTTCTACTCACTTTCTGCAGCAAGAATATCCATTGCTACACGTTCCAATCCAGTAATAGGGGCGACGACAAATCCCTGGGAAGCAGCGTCCGTTTTGGGTCAAACAGGAATTATCTAGCCTAGGAAACACTTGTTGTCCTGCACAGCACAAAGAGAAGAGTCATTTACCATGAAAGTGATCAAAAGAGAATACAGCCTTCTTCTTTACTCCCCTCACTCCTTACCTGCAGCCCCTTGGAGCATCAGGAAGAGGAGAACCAGGAGCATGTGAAGCATCCTCATGGCCACAGCTGGGATGTGAATTCTTTACCTGCACTGAGCAGAGAGCACAAGGTTGAACACTGGACAGAGGATTCCCTCCTGACCAGGAGATGAGGAACTGCTTAAAAAATGTGCCTGGAGACATCAAAGCCAAAATCTTTGTCCAGTGGATTTGGGCAAAGAACAGAGTGAAAATCTCATCCTTGGAGGTATTATCAATTTCAAGGAATGCATCTTTAACCTGACCTAGTTAGTACCACTTTAAGCATAGATTCAGACTAGAAACTCCTGGATTAGCTCAAAACCTAAGTTGTTCTGGGATTCTATGGCATTTTGGTGCTGGTTTTCCCTTTTTTTTCTTCTTTTAATTTTGGTTTTACTGCAGTGAAAAAGAGATATCCCAGTGAGCTGTGAGGGGAGGCCTCACAGAGGAGAGACATCTCCTCTTCAGCACCAGGAAGGTTACTCTTGTGCCAGCATAGGCCCACAAATTATTCCCCTTCCACATTTTGAAGTAGAGAAAGAGTTCAGAGGATGAGCCAATCTTAATCCTTAGGAAAGTCTAAAATAGACACCTCTATCTTTTCAATATTAATTAAGGTAGCAACTCATTCAAAATGTTACTGCATTCTGGCAAGCTTTGTGGCTCAAAATGCAAAGCTCAGCTGCTGTCCTGGCTGGGTGTCTGTTTCTGGAGTAAAACAGATATTTCTGTCTCTGATGTATCAAGGGAAGGTTCCCAGGTCTCTGTTCCTCTTGAAGATCAGCAAACCCAGCACCCTCCTGGAAGCCCTGCAAGCAGCCAGTCCATGGCTCTACAGAACGTGTATACACAGAAGGCACTTGCTGGAGTAAAGAGAGGGAAGGGGTTAATCAAAGCAGAAACTTGAGACTGATGAAAGGAAAGGAGGTTTATAAAGATGGAGAGGTGAGGGTGGCTCTCCAGAACCAGGCAGAGTTACCCGAGGAGAAGGTGGAGGATCACTGCTGCTTCTGTTCTCCTGTGGATGCACCAGACCCAAACACGCCTATAAAGGGTTGGGGATGAGCCAGTGCAGTCACTGGCCAATGGAAAAAAAGCCTTTTCCAGCCTGTATTTTGTTTCCTCCCATGAGAAAGGAAGGTCCACCTCGAGACTGCTTTCACCACAGAGCCCCTGATATTTGTGCAACCCATCTTAGACCATCCAAGTTTGTGTAAGGCACGTTAGACCACAGGGTGATGTAAAATACCTGGGAACATGCATTGAGTGCTCCTTCTGGTCCTGAGGGCTCCTTAGTTCACAGAATCACTGGGTTGGAAGAGACCTCCAAGATCATCGAGTCCAACCCATGCCCTAACACCTCCACCAGCTCGTGGCACCCAGTGCCACATCCAGTCTTTTCTTAAACACATCCAGGGGTGGTGACTCCACCACCTCCCCAGGCAGACCATTCCAGTACTTTATCACCCTTTCTGTAAAAAAACTTTTTCCTAATATCCAGCCTGTATTTCCCTTGGTGCAGCTCAAGGCTGTGTCCTCTCGTTCTGTCAGTGCTGCCTGGAGAAAGAGACCAACCCCACCTGAGCACAGCCACCTTTCAGAAGCTGCAGAGAATGATGAGGTCACCTCTAAGTCTTCTTTTCTCCAGGCTAAACACCCCCAGCTCCCTCAGTCGTTCCTCTCAAAGCCCCTCTCCAGCCCCTACCAGTTGTAGAATCCCAGAATGGTTTGGGCTGGAAGGGACCTTAAAGACCATCCAGTTCCTCCCCCTGCCATGGGCAGGGACACCTTCCACTATCCCAGGTTGCTCCAAGCCCCATCCAACCTGGCCTTGGACACTTCCAGGGGCAGCCACAGCTTCTCTGGGCCACCTGTGCCAGGGCCTCACCACACTCACAGGGAAAAATTTCCTCTCCTTCCCTGGAAAATAATCACTGGAAATGTCACCAGCTTCCCCTGGTGACTGCTGCAGTGCTTCACAGATCTTCTGGGCCAAGGAGCCAGGACAACCAGAAACCTTGGTGCCTAGGAGGGATCTCAAAATTGCGTAAGGAAAAGGACAAGAGAGGGCTGTGGAAATCTGTGTGGATTTTAAGAAATCTCAGTGCTGGGAGTATCTTCCTCAAGGTATATCAGCTTTGGAGCTGCTCGAGTGTCCTGAATGAAAAGTCAGCTCAGATGTCCACCTTCAGGTTAACGAAATCTAGGGTTTGCTCCCAGATGGGCCAGCTCCACATGGATAAATCACGGCTTTACAATGCAGTCAGGGAAGCACAGATAAATATCACTGATGCTTTAGAGATGTAAAGCTCAATTTCTGCTCTCTGGATCTCCAAGCAGCACTTTTATCCTCATATTTCCAGGGTTTTGGAAGCAGCTGGCAAATACTGTTTGCTTGTGCCTTCCCTGAGCTGGGGGGTCTTTGTTGTGGGAGAGGTGCAATTCCCAAAGGGAGCAGGGGCAGCTCACTCCACATCTCTGCTCAAAATACCCAGCAGCAGATGGGATTTCCAGGCAGGGTTTGGCCAAGTCAGGTCTGGGCAGTTTTCCACAGGGCTGTCCAAGGTCAGTGGATGAACAGCTGGGCTGCTCCCACATGGATTTTGTGCCATTTTTTTGCCAGGTGTGGAGGTGCTGTGAGGACAAACGTTGAGCAATCGTACCAAAGGTCTGTCATCCTTCCTGTCATTTGCACAGAGGACGCGGGAGGAAGAGGATGGCAGAGACAAGGTGAAGGATCCTCATTTCTTCAGGTGTCTGGGGACATCCCATTGCCACAGGTAAGCTGAGGTGACGTGGACACACAGGGTTTAACCCAGTGGCCTTCACGCCAGCTCCTAGAGTGATTCAGGGTGCTCTGGGCTGGCTGACATCTCCTCCTGGGGCTGGTGGAAAAGGGTCAGGAGAGAGGAGAGCAAGCCAGGGAGGAGGGATAGGACACAGGGACATCTCAGGCAGCACTTGTCCAAGTGTGGGCAAAGGATCTGAGACCTGGATGTTCACTGGGAACAAAGTCTGTGGTGTGCTGAATGATAAAAAATCAACTGGGATTTAGAAGAGTCCTTCCACGTATTCATTTTAACAATATTTTTTATATAAATGTATCTACATTACTGTGGATTTGCTAGGAGGGCTGTAGAGAAACAGGAGTGTAAGAAATATCATTATAGAATTTGTCTATGTTTAAATAAACAATTACTGAAATTAATATCCTGGCTATTCCTGAGTAAATAAAATGTTAGAATATCTGGATTATTCTTCTCTATTTGCATGTTCTTCAGGAAAGATAAAACATAAAGCAGTTGAGTAAATTCAGCCTTTGCTTCTCTTGGAATATTTATAAATTATATGCACAGGCATACAAATATAGTTTATGTTTGGAGAACATAATTTTGGGGGCTCCACACAATGTCCTTTGCAGTACCCCAGGAAAAGGGAACTGAGTAAGACATTTAGCAGTCAAAATGCTTTCAGGCTGCAATATTAACTGATTTGCAATATTCATTCTTTAATTGCATGTGTTTAACTGCCAAGAAACAGGTGAAATGTATCACTAATCATGAGCTGCCAGAACAATGCTTAGAGTCAATAACAGTATGTTGGGATTAAAATAAGAGTTAAATTATGGTATTTAAGATATTTAAAGGAAGTTTACCATCAATCATAATGTTAGGAAAATTAACCTACAAACGCCAGAGGTTTATGTCCAAAAAGGAGAAAGAGGAGTCCTTTTACTTTACTCAAATAAAGGGAGAGGCCATGGGGCGTTTCCCCTGGGGTCTCTCAAATTTTTGGAGGATGCAGCCTCCTCTTTATCCTAATTTCCCTCTCTCTTTCCTCATTGGCTGAGGCACTTGAGAGGCACAGGATTCCCGTAAGGCCTAATACCTCAGATTCCCCTTTAATGTATAACCCCCACCTTTAATTTTTAATTCTTATGGAATTTATGGGTTTTCCCCATTGTTTCTTTCATCTTTCAATATCCAATTTCATTTATCAGAAAACCTACAGTTTGTTTGTAAAAGCAAATATCTTTTTTTCCATTGATCAATCAGTGGAATCCTTCCTATTGTTTCTTTCATCTCTCAGTGCTAGTCTTGTCTATCAGCAGACCCAGGGCTTGTTTGCAAAGACAAATCTGTCATTCCTCTCAATAAGAACAAATAAAATTAATTAGTTGAAGATCTAATCCAAACCCTGATACATGAGCTTGGATCTGTTTTGTTCCACTTTGGGCAGGTGGCACATGCATAAAGTGAAAAAACAGAAAGAAAGAATAATTTTATCCTACTTTAACCTCCTTTTCAGGAGGTTACCCAAAAATCTCAGTTCAGAGCTCTGTGCCTCTAAAACTTCATTTATACATTTAACATTCACAGTGTCCATTTCTGCTTCTTTACATTTTATCACTTGAGTTATTTAAGTTTTTGTGGGTCTTTTTTTTAAAGAACAAAATCAAAATCCAAATAGCAAACAAATGCTCTTCTATATTATAAAGCAAATATAGCCATTCTTCCAGTTGAATTATATAGGAATGGGATTTTAAATAGCTGTCTTTTTCTGGGGAGCCTGTTAAGTGCCCAGCACCCTCTGGGTGAAGAACTTTTCCTGATATCCAACCTAAACCTCCTCCAGCTCAGCCTCATCCCATTTCCTCGAGTCCTGTCAGTATGATTTTGAGAGCAGTGACTGGTTTCTTGTCCATCACAGGAGTCCACAGCAGACTGCAGAGCAGGGAGGGCTTTGAGTCTGGCCTGTCAGAAAACATCATTCACTCACATAACTGGGAATCAAAAGGTATCAGTATAATTAAGGAAAAAAAAAAAAAAAATCCATAAAACCCCGCTGTCAGAATAATTTCCATCCTCTTCACTGAAGGTGGTTGCTGGGGGGGAATTTCAACGTTAGCTCCGCATTGCCATCTTCTGGGAGAGACCCGAGTAGCTGAATGCTCTCTGAAGTACAGGAATTTTGGGGTTTTTCCTGGTCTCCTGGTGGTATGACCATGAAAACACAACATCTGGGCTCACAGGTGCCTTCAGGCTCCAGGTCAAACCAGTGCTGCCAGCAGCTTCCGTAGTCCAGATCCTCTGAGGGCACATATTTGACCAAAATATTTTTGTTAAAGTTGTTTCCTTTGGCCACCTGGAATCAGAAAGGCTGTGTGGAAGTGGGTGCTGGAATTAATTATTCAAACATAATTATTTTCTGTGGGACAAGCAGAACACAGATGTGGCAAATCCATGGGAATGAAAGAGGGGCCAGCAGGTCAAGGGAGGGCAATCTGCTCTTGTGACATCCTACCTGGGGTCTCCAACATAAGGACGTGGAGCTGCTGGAGAGAGACCAGAGGAGGCCACGGAGCTGCTCCAAGGGCTGGAGCCCCTCTGCTCTGGAGCCAGGCTGGGAGAGCTGGGGGTGTTCCCCTGGAGAAGAGAAGGATCCAGGGAGAGCTCAGAGCCCCTTCCAGGGCCTAAAGGGGCTCCAGGAGAGCTGGAGAGGGACTGGGGACAAGGGATGGAGGGACAGGACATGGGGAATGGCTTCCCACTGCTAGAGGGCAGGGATGGATGAGATTTTTGAATCCTTCCCCATGAGGGTTGGGAGGCCCTGGCACAGGGTGCCCAGAGCAGCTGTGGCTGCCCCTGGATCCCTGGAAGTGCCCAAGGCCAGGCTGGGGCTTGGAGCAACCTGGGACAGTGGAAGGAGTCCCTGCCCATGGCAGGGGCTGGGAATGGATGAGCTTTAAGGTCCCTCCCAACCCAAACCATTCTGGGATTCTACGAAGACAGAGGGATCTCACCTGTATCTCACACAGGAGAATCATTGCAAGATCTGAGCTTCCCTAATTCAGCTGTTGAGGGGCTGTGGGTGCAAATCCAGGCTCCCGAGACAGCCCTGCAGGGTTAGATCCCCCCTGCATCCCAACCTGTGTGCCCCAGGCCATCGTTTTCCGCCGCCCATCGATGTGTCGGGCGCACACCGGGGCGGCGTGAGGCGTTTTTGGGAAGGGCCAGCTTGTGTTCCAGGGAAAGGGGAGGGAGTTCCCGAGCCGTCACCATCCCCCACAGCTGCTGGGAAGTGACATTTCAGCCGCTGGGAATTGCTGTGGCAAGTCCACGTCCTTGGCCAGCTGGTCTGCGGCAGCTCTGTCATCCACAGAGTGTATGAGAGCAGTGGTGCTGGGCTGAGACATCACTCTGTGAAGATCCCCTGGGGTGGAACCAGGTAGGACCCGCTGGCCCCCTCTCCCCAGGTCCTCTTGGGTGAGCTAAAGGTGCAGTTTTCACACCAATTTCAACCAAAGAGGAGAAAAACACCTGATTTTTTGACAAAATTTGCTGCTCCTCTAAAAGGAAATTAATCATCCAAGACGTAGAATATTGCAGCTTAATTAAATCCCCGTGAATATCTGAAGTGGTCAGTGCCTGGTATTTCAGTAATGCATTTGGCCGATTGTTATACTCACTGATGGTGATTCTTAATTATTAAATTAGTTGGTATTATTTTCCAAAGGTAGCTGGAATATGCAGTGAGAAATGATGTTGGAGAGACAATTCAGGGCTTCCAGGATGGATAGATGGCTCTTTAGATTTTCTGTAAAGATATTTCAAGGAGTAATTACTGGCTTGTAAGCTAAAAAATTACCAGTATTTGAATAATTAAAGCTTTTGAGTGCTTATATTCAAAGAAGTTGGAAAGGCTTAAGTTATTAATTAAATAAAATGGATATTTTAGTCATTAGGTAACTTGCTTTGAACATGAAGCACTGCATTGTATGGGCTGCCATGATTAAAGTTAACTCCATCCCAGCCAGACTCAGCAGAGTTGCTCAAATAAAAAAATAATAAAAATATTTATAGTCATAAATACTTTTTATCAGTCTTATGCAGTATGCTTTCAAATTTATCTTTCCTTAAAAGCTGTTATTTCTATAGATTCATTCTAGAACATTTACTCTATTACATAAATGCCAATTTTTATTAAAAAATTGCAGCTAATTTGTCATAAATAGTGTTTATGCTGGGTTATGACAAATTCAGGTTAAATGTATGACTTCTTTCTGGCTTTTTCTTAGCATCTGTTGTATCTGGTGGCACTGAATTTGGACATGAAGATCTTTTCCTTTTTCTTTGCTGTTCTCCTCTTAATGCTCCAGGGCACTTCAGGTAAGAGTTAAATAAACTCTAAGGAAATGCAGAGGGAAACTGGTGAGTATGGAAAAAAGTAGAAATAGGAATAGAAATAAAAAAACAGAAATAAGAGGAGTAGGAGTAGGAGTAGGAATAAGAAGAAATAGACACAGAAATAATAGAATTAGAATTAGAATTAGAATTAGAATTAGAATTAGAATTAGAATTAGAATTAGAATTAGAATTAGAATTAGAATTAGAATTAGAATTAGAATTAGAATTAGAATTAGAAACAGAAAGAAATAGAAATAGAAATAGAAATAGAAATAGAAATAGAAATAGAAATAGAAATAGAAATGAAATAAAAAGGGGTTTAGTCCTTTTGCTTATGACCAAAGTGCTGCCAGTGTGTTGGGCACATTTTTAGCAGTGACCAGACACCAAATGGGTCCCTTGGATGCACAGAACCCTCCCAGTTTGGAAAATAAGGGAATTTAACAGTGTGGAACTGGCCAGCCTGCAGGTGCACTTCAAGACTGCTGCCATGCCATAACCTGGATGGTTCTTACTCTTCTTTGGGAAGGCAAATCACAACTCTGCATTGTTGTTTTTTTAATTCTGCCCAGGTTTCCTGCGTGCCCCCAACACCCAGGTGCAGTGCAGACAGGCTGGGGGGGTTTGTTCCAGCGACCTCTGCCCCCCGCCCCACACGAGGCCCTTTGGACGCTGCCAGCAGGGAATTCCCTGCTGCAGGACCCTGGTGAGTCCAGGATGTGATGGATCCCCACCCACAGAGGGGCTTGGATTGGGAGGGGCCTCTCAAGGTCATCTATTCCACCCCCATTATCATGGACACCTTCAACAGGATCCAGCTGCTCCAAGCCCCGACCAACCTGGCCTTGAACATTTCCAGGGATTTCTTGGGGTTTATTGCTCACTTATTACTCATTTTTGTACATCCAGTCTGCCCTTTAGATGGAAAATTCCTCCAGCACGAGCTGGCAAAGAGCAGAGACTCTGCACACTCAGATATAGGATTTCCTGGGGATTTCCTCACTGCTTCCCTCTGTAGCATTAATGATGCAGCTCAAGTGCCTCGTGGGGAAGATCACAGTGAAACCTCTTTGGCAGAGACAATTTATTAGCCAGAAATTAACTCTTTTTGCTGCTGTTCCCATTATCTGGTTCGAGCTGCTCATGGTGAGTAGTGCTGGCTTCAAAGGACACATCTCTCGATGTGCACACTGTCCTGAGACCTGGGATTTTTGGGTCAGATTCATAGGAAACCTGCATATTCTGCTTTGCAAAGGCTGCCTGGTCCCACAGTTGGAAGAACAGCCCAAAAGTCATGTTGTTCTCCCAGATTTTTTCCCTCCGGTGCCATAAACTTCCTCTTACAGACAAAATCAAAATATTTGGTCTTGTGAAAGGTGTCCCTGCCCATGGTAGGGAGCTGGAACCAGATGGTCTTTTATGTCCCTTCAAATCAAAATCGTTCCTTAATTCTGTGATTAATTTATTCTTTTTCCCCTCAAATTCCTTACTGGAATCCTAAAGTTCACCCCGTATCTTTATTCCAATACAAAACTGCAGCAACAAATATCCCTGAATATTTACACTCTGCCTCCACTGATTCTAACATTTCATTTTCTGTTTCTTCTTTTCCCTTTAAAATTATGCAGGCACTTTTATTTTTGGAGGCTCTTACTTAAACTTTGTTCAATATTAGTAGCAAGCGATGTTAAAAACAAAACATGGGCAGCAGAAACTCTGTTCCATACCAGAAATTCCAAGAGGAGTAGGAAGCTTCAGGCACAGAATGTGGTCAATTCCTTATTAATTAAAGTAGAAAAGCAATTTATGATTAAAATTCAGCAGCAGCAGGACTGTGAATATCCTGAAGAGCTGGATTCAGGGTATCAGACCTTGGTGCTCATTCAGTCCCTTCTGTGCATTTTGTTTAATTCCTTTCCCGGTTGTAAGTACAAAATCTGAAAGTTTCTTCCCTTTTTTTTTGCAGTATGATTAGTGACCACTGACGTCTCAGATAGGCTAACCAGAGCTTCTGGCAATTTAAGGGATGCATCATCCCATTGGAAAATCTGGAATTCTGAGCAGAAAATATGCATTTGACACATACAGGCACACGCCACAATGTGAACAACAGAAAGAGAACAAACCCCTCCACAAACAGCCTTAATGACCTGAAGAAACTCCAGAGCAATTCTTGAACCACCCAGAAAAGACCAATATTTTTCATTTTTAAAAATGTTTTGCTGCTGAGATTTTATTGTGTCAACCAACATCTGTCCCAGAGAGGTCACCAGCACGCAGGAGTCTGTGCCCGTGAGAGGATGCAAAGTTCTTCCTTTGGCCCTCAGAACAACTATTCTTTTATTATTATTATTACTATTATTATTGTTATTATTATTTTATTTTCCTTTTGGAGTCAGCAATAATGGGAGTAATGCCAGAATGCTCAGCTAAAGTGTCTATATTTCATTGTCTACACATCTCAATAAATTTTAATAAACTTGCTCTGGAAGATGTGTTTGAACCTTATCCCTGTGAGGTATAACCTCCTTATCCCTGTGAGGAACAATCTCCTTATTCCTGTGAGGAATTCTCTCGCTGTGTGTTTTTGTTGGAAGGTCTCACCTGGAATCAGTGTGAGATGTGCCTCGTGGTAAACTTAGCTGAGAAAAGGGGAGGAAAACAAAGCCCATGTGGTGACAGGAATATGTCCTTGTCCTAATCATTATTAATTTGATCAAGAATAACTTCCAAGGCCAGGTTGGACGGGGCTTGGAACAACCTGGGACAGTGGAAGGTGTCCCTGCCCATGGCAGGGGTGGAACTGGATATCTTTAAGGTCCTTTCCCACCCAAACCATTCCATGATTCTGTGAGTCTCCAAACCTCTGCGAGTAGGCCAGTGGAGAGCTGGCACAAACTGATCAGGCTGAGCACCCATGGAAGTCCTGAAGCCATCCAGCAGCTCATGGCATGGGGAGCACGGACACTTCGAGTCACCCCTTGTCTCAAATCCCTGTGGCCTTTGCACTGGGGGTGCTAGGGATGGGGAAGGGAAGGAGGGGGTGAGTCTTGGTGATGAGAATCCAGGCTGATGGACACACAGCCCACTGCCTCCAGACAGAGCAGTGCAGGGAAAAACAGTTTGACCAGTTTAGGATCCAGAGAAGTTAAATTACACGGACATGATGCTGGTCTACACTGAATAGAGACAGCAGGAGCAGGATCCTGTGAGTGTGGTCACGCAGTTTCAAGCCCTTCTGCCATCCTGGGGTTTCTCTGTATTCCAAGTATTTCTGGTTGGGCTGGCAGATGCAGCCCTGGAGAGGAGCAGAGGACTGAGCCTGTCTCCTGAATCCCAGCTCTGGGCGGGAATGGCAGCTGGAATGGGCTCTAATGCTTTTCCAATTATTAATATAAATGTTGCCACACAAATCACTGCAACACAGAGGGTGATTTAACAGGACTTGATGGCACATGGACTTAAGGTAGTTAAATAAAATTCGTTTCCAGGCTGATTTTTATAGATAATAAAAACAACAGAAACCACCCTGACATACACAAGCAAGAATCAGCAACATGGTTTCACAAGAGCTTGCTTTTATTAGAATTGAAACTGCAAATATCTTTATTGGACAAGAACCCCTCCTCAGATGTTCTTGTGCTCCTGAGGGCCTCCACCCCGACGAGAAAGGCTCCCCAGGGCACTGAGGACAGGATCCATCGATGCCAAGAGATGGGGGATGTCTCAGATGTCCAGAGCTCTTGTCTGAGTGGTCAGTGAGGCGTCAGATTTAGGAGCTGGGGGTCCTGCAGAGAAAAGCCGGGTGCTTAGCTCATTCACCAAACAAATAAATTACACCTTGGCACCTCAGACTGCTGGAGACTTCAGGGAGCACATGAGGGTAAAGACAGCTGGAGACTCCTGTGAGCTGGACCTGTGTTTCTGGCCTTAAGACAACCCAAATAAAGCATAAAAGGGGGCTGTCACCTCTCAGCACACACCACAGCTACTCACTTGTGGCTGCTGGTGCCCCAGAACACCAGGGACACCTTCCACTATCCCAGGCTGCTCCAAGCCCTGTCCAGCCTGGCCTTGGACACTTCCAGGGATCCAGGGGCAGCCACAGCTGCTCTGGGCACCCTGTGCCAGGGCCTCCCCACCCTCACAGGGACAAATTTATTCCTAACATCCAATCCAGTTCTACTCCCTGTCAGATTGAAGCCATGACCCCTTGTCCTGTCACTCTTGCAAACAGTCTCTCTTTTTCTCTGGAATATTTCAACACCACAAAGGCTCTGCCTTGTTTTCACCACGCACCAACCCCAGCAATTAGCAGGTACTTTTTGGAGGTTGTAGGGGGCTGGAGACGGGGCTGTGATGCTGAAAAGGGGAAAAGCCCAGTGATTCTACTTGTTTTTGGTGCAGCAGCACTTCCCCGCAGGAATTCCTCTTACCATTTGCAGCATCTTAGCTTCCCAGCGCGGCACGTCCCGATGTCGACCAGGGGAGCCGAGCAGGGCACGAAGGAGCAGGAGCCCCGGCTCTGCCGGCAGGCGAAGGTGTCAGAGGTTTCCTGGCTGTAAGCTGCAAAAAAATAGGGAAAGCTCATGTTTGTTTGTCCTGGCAGAGGACTGGAGACTTGAGGCATGAGATTTGCCTGGCGCTGTGTTAAGGTTTTGTCATCAAATTGGATTCCATCCCTAATTTGAAAGGCACCACAGCTTTATTCTAAATCACCACAGTCCTTATTCACACTTAGTCCACTCACAGACTTATTCTAAATCTACCACATTTCAACCAGTTTGTCCCAGTGGTTCTTGAGTCCTTTCTCTTAATCACATATTATTCAAGGATTACATGTTTTTGATGTCACCCAGCTGATTTTAAAGCTACCATTAGACCTTGGTTTCCCTTATCTCTTAAATTAAAAAGCCCTGTACTGTTTTATACATATCATCATTATGAAGAGGTAGAAAATAATTGGTAGCCCTTTCCCCAGAGATTCTACTGGAATTGTACCAGTCCTGCAGCCATCTCAGGGGTCACAGGGTTTTTTGATATAAATAATACATTTTGTGGTGCGGGAAGTAGGGAAAGCCCAAGAAAGCAATCAAAAACATGTAGTAGTAGATTTTGTATCGATGGTTCTACATTAGTAGACAGACATTCGATGTCTAAGAAAGCTGGTACAAATTTGAGACTACTGCAAATCACATTGAGACAACTTCAGCTGCTTCAAAAACCCCCAAATAGCCTGGAATGATACATGGGCTCCAAACCCACTTAATGCACGTGTCCACTACAGAGATCAGGCAAAAACCGACAGTCAGGATAACATTTTTCCCAAAAACAGGTGGGGTCTCCTAATCTAGAATACACAGTCAGGGCACGTGGGTGAGAATGTGAGAAGAGAAAGCTCTCATGTTGCTGGGTTACATCTTTAGTATTACTGTAAGAGTTGCCTCAATAAAATCCTCAGGGAATTGTTCAGGTTGGAGGGTCCTTGGATCCTCAATGACCAGCGAGTCCAACCATTCCCCAGCACTGCCAAGGCCACCACTGCCCCGTGTCCCCACGTGCCACATCCACAGGGCTTTTAAATCCCTCCAGGGACGGGGACTCCATCACTGCCCTGGACAGCTGTGCCAGGCTTGGAGAACACTTCTGGTGAACAAATGTTTCCTAATATCCAATCAGAACCTCTCCAGGTACAATTTGATGTCATTTTCTCTTATTCTCTCCCCGTTCCCTGGGAGCAGAGCCCGACCCCCCCCGGCTGTCCCCTCCTGTCAGGGAGTTGTGCAGAGCCACAGGGTTCCCCCTGAGCCTCCTTTTCTCCAGGCTGAGCCCCTTTCCCAGCTCCCTCAGCCTCTCCTGGGGCTCCAGCCCCTTCCCCAGCTCCGTTCCCTCCCCTGGACACGCTCCAGCCCCTCCAGGTCTCTCTTGTCAGGAGGGTCCCAGAGCTGTCCCCAGCACTGGAGGTGTCCCAGCAGTGCCAGCACAGGGGACAGGCACTGCCCTGGCCCTGCTGCCACCCCAGAGCTGGCACAGCCCAGGTGCCATTGTCCTCTTGCCCACCTGGGCACACCTGGCTCGTGTCCAGCTGCTGTCACCAGCACCCCCAGGGCCTTTTCCAGTTTTCCAGCCACTCTGCCCAAGCCTGGAGCTGCAGAGGTTGTTGTGAACAGCACTTGGCCTTGTTGCCCCTCACCCCATTGGCCTCATCCCATGGACCCAGCCTGTCCAGATCCTTCTGCAGAGCCTTCCTGCCCTCCAGCAGATCAACACTCTCGCCTAACTTGGTGTAATCTGCAGATTTGCCTTGGTTACCCTCAATCCCCTCATCTGGATCATTCATGAAGGTATCAAACAGGACCAGCCCCAGTACTGAGCCCTGGAGAGCACCACTGGTGACAGCCTCAGCTGGCCTTAACTCCACTCCCCACACCTCTCTGGGCCTGGCCATCCTGATAGTTTTTAAACCCAGTGAACAGTGCACTCATCCAAGCCAGGAGCAGCCACTTTCTCCAGGAAAACTCTGTGGGAAATGGTGTCAAGGATTTACCAAAACCCAGCTAGATACCTAATCCCCTAAATGGGACACCTTGTCAGAGAGGAGATCAAGTTGGTCAAGCAGCATCAGCTTTTCATGAACCAATGCTGGCTGTGCCTGATCCCCTGGCTGTTCTGTACATGCCATATGAAAGTACTCAAGATGAGCTGCTCCAAAACCTTTTCTGGCACCAAGCTCAATACAGGACCATCCTTTTTTCCCCATCTTGTCATCATACACTAGAAAGAAACCATCAGTATGACTGTCAAGAACCTTGAAATCGATAGCTTGAAAATTAGGACAATGACCAGGGAAGGGGAATTCCAATAGGAAAATCATGGATTCCAGGAGCAGAGAGGTAATCTGACCCTCAGCACTGGGATCTAATGAACTTCTCTGCGTCTTCACCCTTTGAGCCTCCATCTCATCTCTTTTCAGCCTTACCTGGAGCAGCCTGGAGGAGGAAGAAGAGAACAGCGATGAGGAAGAAAAGGATTCTCATGACTGGCAGCTGGCAGCAAGGTAGCTTTCTCAGGGGTGGAGACAGCACCAGTGTGAACAGAAGCTGTCCGAGGGCGAGCACAGGTGGTGCCTCTGCATATAAAGGCTCTGGGACAGAGCAAGGTGGGTGGAGGAGTGGCTGCCTGGAGAACAGAGAGTTCATTGCCCTGTTCCCATGGAGATTGGTGATGTAGGGAGATGTTGCAACCTCTCACGTTAGAAGATGCCCCACATGAGCCACGACCACGTCTTGCCGGCTGACCCGCGCAGCCAAACCACCCCGTGCCAGCTGGTGGGCTGCGCCCAGGGAGGACACGGGATTGGAGCAGGAGGGAGGTGGGTTCCTGGGATCCACAGGGTTGTAAACCATGTGGAACCGGTGGTGCCCTGTGGCTCCTGGCTGTGGTCTTGTGCCAGCTTGTACACCCCCTCAGCCACCAGGCAGGGTGAGCAAAGGAGAAAACTCCTCCTTGGAGACAAGAGCATGGAGTGACAGGGAAAGGGGCAATGGCTTCAAGCTGAAAGAGCAGGTTTAGATGAGATATTCAGGAAAACTCCTTCACTGCGGGGGTGGTGAGACAATGGAACAGGTTGTCCAGAAAAGCTGTGGCTGCCCCATCCCCAGAAGTGTTCAAGGACAGGTTAGACAGGCTTGGAGCAACCTGGGATAGTGGAAAATATTCCTACCCAGGCAGGGGCTGGGAACGGGATGATCTCTAAGGTCCTTTCCAACACAAACCATTCTGTGATGATGGAGACGAATGCAGGAAAGGATCAGAGATTTAGTCCTTGCTTGGGTCGGAGCTGTAGGGCTGCAACAGAAGGAGAGTAGGGCTGAAAGGGTCATGGATATTCCTCCTCCTGCCGATGAAACTGTCAGACATGGCAATTGCTCCAGTCTCCCAGGAGTTTTTCCAGCATGGTTCACAGCTCAGTCACTCTGTAACTTTTATTTGTGACTTTAGCCATGGATTTTTTTGTACCAAATGTCGCAGAAGTCATTAAACAGAAAGGACTGGAGGGGACTCCGCTGTGTGTTGTGCCACTCTGTCACAGGGGACTGATCCTAATTCCCTCCAGCAGCCCCTAAGATCCGTCCTGAAAACAATGATACCATAGTCTGAACCTTCTTCCCAAATCTAGTCTGCACGGAGTGTCTAAAATTACTCATTCTTGCCCAAATGATCTTGGTTTAATGACATCTTCCCTTGCTGTCAATCACCTTGCTGACTGGGGTTATGAAGAGACTCACATCTCTCTGATTTCACAGATTCAACATATCAAATCTACTTCTGTGTGGTGTCTCCACCTCCCCTATCACCTTGTAACTTATTTCTGTATCTGAAAATAAAATCTAATATTTTTTTCGTGCATGTAAAGGTCCAGCTGTATCTAAAATGGACCAGAGGAAATGTCACCAGAACTCTGTAAAGGTCTCTTAACCCTTGTACTTGCCACCAAGAAATGCCACTCCTGAGACATATGGGAACTTCAAGTGAACATTTTTTTTCAGACAAACAGGACAAACCAAAAATCATCAGTGAAACAAAGTCACGAGGATGATTAATTATTTACTGCTTCAGCAGGAGCAGCAAACTGAAACGATGGAGAGCAAGAGCAGGGGTCAGCTCTGACTGCACACAGAGGGCAGAGAGGTCTGTGCCTGGTGAACTGGCTGCTGCCAGTTGGGTGTAGGGCATGAAAGGGCTTCAGGTTTTGTAAAAAAAACCCCATTAATTCAATGTATCAGGGCTAGAAACGAGCAAAATCTTCTTGTGGATGGATGAGACGGTTGAGGAGAGGCAAGAGGATACAAATGGCAAAGAAAATTAATTCCCACCCACACTTCATTGAGCCCACATGCTTGAGGAACATGGTGAGGAAATGAACCTTCAGGCTTCTGCCAGGAGCTGTGAGAGCGATGGTTTAAGGAAAGGCCCTGTATTTCCACACACATTATTGAGCCAGAGGCAGGGGCTCTAAAATTGGCTGTTGCTGTCATCTGTCCTCTGTTTCCCTCCTGGATATAGAAGTTTCAAGCAGTCAGTCATTTATATTAAATCCCTTTGTGTCCCTGTGTGCCTGGAATTTTATTTATGGGAGTCGTAGGGAACACTGACCATCTCCCTGATTCCTGATTTGTGATCCAGGACATGGACACAACCCCACAACACAAACCACTCTGAGCACCTGCCCAAGGTTTCATACAGGCAGCCCATCCACCTGCAGCCTCAGATTCACTTCTGGAAAGACAAAAAGAAGGAAAAAAAAGTGGAGTCCATGAGCTTAAAACATGCCCAGCTGTAAGGAAACCATCACGGATGAAGGTTACTTGTAGAAATACCAGGATTTAATGGAAAAGGGAAAAGTGCTTTTCCACTCCTTGCATAACCCCCCTCCTGCCTGTCCCAGGCAGCACAAAGGGGCAGGGATGTTTAATTTGGGGAGTGAGGCTGCTGAGCAAACCCTGCTGGGTCTGGACCGTGATGTCACAGCTGGTTCAATGCTCTTTGGAACCAAACAATGCCAGGCAGAGGGAAGGAAAGCCTCCTCAGCTCCCTCCCCCAGCTCCAGCTGGAGAGTGGCAGCAATGCTTGTCCCAGGTCCAGGCTCCCTCTGTGGAAATATAAATGTACCTGGGGTGACAACAACCCCCTTGAAGGCTGCTTGGCACCAGGGAAAGGGAGCTCAGACATGGAGCTCCACTTCTTCCTTCTCCTTGAGGGCCAGGAAAAGATGATCCAGTGTCCAGTGCAGGAAGCTTTTGATCTTGAGGTGTCTGTTAGAGTTAATATTTGACCTGGCAGCCAAGCAGTGGGTGGTGGATTTTGTATGGGAGCTGTCCTTTTGAAGGAAAATCATTTTGTCACCCAGGAAGAGCAAATTCATGTGTTTGGCTTATTGATCCTTCAGGGAGCTTGGGAAATTTGCCTTTACACTCTGGGAAATCACCACCTGTGGTCTGTATTCTGGACTGTGGGGAAACCAGTGCAAGTATCTTTGGCTCTGAAGGAGTTTCCCCGCTTCTAATTACAACTGATGAGCAGCTAATCTGCCTGATCAGAAGGGGAGAATTAATTTAGTGACAACCTCCTCTGTTCTAGCAGTAAATAAACAGGCAGAAGCAAGAAGTGCTGTTGAGTTCCCCTGTCCTGAAGTTAAGGGCATGGAACAAGTGACAGAGAGAAGGACAAGTGTTTGCAGCCACAGTGAAGGTGGCAGTGGGCAGAGGGTACACGATGTTCGTTCTCCTTGACAGAGCACTCAATAAAGGCTGCTCATGCATAAAACTGATTCTCAGTGGGGAAACTCCAGTCTCAGTGGCTGAAGTGCCTGTCCAAGGCCAGTCATGGGACCATCTCCAGTCTGTGTCCTGGCCATGGACCAGAGCACAGAGGGGGATAAGTCACTGATAGCAGATTTTTGGAGAACCGTGTTCCAATCATCATTTTGAAAACTGGTCTGTTCTTCAGGTCATCAAGGATGAGTTTTTCTGAGGTCCTGCAAGAGCTTTGGGAGGGGAATATCAACCAAAACAACTTTTTTCTCCCATTGCTTGAACACTATCAAAGAGTTTGGTTCCAGGTGCTGCCCTGCCAGCCCTCTGAGGGAAAACACCAATGGTGTCCTGGAAGACAAGTTCTCAATAGACATGGAATGAGGAAATTCTTGGGAAGAACTCTCAGTGGTCCCTGCAGAAGAGAAACAGGGCAGGGAACTGGGATGGGAGAAGCAGATCCCTGTAGGGCCATCAGCAGAGGAGAGCTGTGGGAGTTGTCTGACATGAGGCCAAGCCCAGGCTCCACTCAGGCTCATGGGGAGTGCAGAGGTGAGGTGGACACTCAAGGGGCTCCAAAGAAATTGGGCACAAAGGGAAGAACAAGCCTGGAGTGAGGGTGGCTGCTGGGCTGAAATGCCAGGCCTTTATGGACATAAGGTCCAGCATGCAGAGACAGAAATGGAGACAATCCCTTTTGGAATGACCCCTCTGTGATTTATACACCAGAGATGTGTTTCATTGGGGTAGCAGGGAAATCTGAGGCTCAGTCTGTGCTGAATTTATCCAGATTTAATACCAGAGATTTTCTTCAGGATGTTGTGGTTTAACCCAAGCCAGAAATTCAGCTTCAGGCAGAGCTTGCTCACTTCTGCCCTGGTGGAAGGGGGGAGAAAATCAGAAGAAGTGAAAAAGTGAAAAATCAGAAGAAGAAGTGAAAAAACTTGTGGGTTGAGAATAGGGACAGATTAATAGCTAAAACAAAATCTGTGCAAGCAAAGCAGAAAAGGAATTTATTCACCACTTCCCATGGGCAGGCAGGTGTCCAGCCATCCCCAGGAGAGCAGGAATCCACCACATGTAACAGTGACTTGGGAAGAAAAACTCCATCACTCCAAATGTCCCTCCCTTCCTTGTTTTTCCTGCAAGTTTTATAGCTGACCATGACCTTGTGGCAGTCTTATCTTCTTTTTTCCTTTATAGAGTTGGGATTAAATGCACGAGAGACGGTGTTTCTTGTTCAGACTCAAATGTTTATTAATTCTTATCTCTGTTACAGTCTCACGATTTGTGAGTTCTATCTAAAAAAGTGAAAAATGGCAATGTATTTCCTTCTCTTTTAAACACAAACTATCCAATTAAGAAATGACACCTAAATTATTTTCATTTTCAACCCAATAACTAAGAACTCATAGTCTGCACTGTGGGCTTTTCTATCCAATTACAAACTACCACCCAAACCCATGGAGAAGAAGGTGAAAAAGAAGGACTAACCTATGCCCAAAAACCTCCACCTTGCCTTATATATATATTATATTCTAAAACCTTAAACTCTAAGTTTTCCACCCTGTGATATTACACACTTCTATTCAAACTACACACCCATGATCTCAGTGCTATCACTCAATTTTGGAAGCCTTCTCCATG